>JAWPHD010006880.1:17500-137466 GCA_037043455.1 Cyrtodaria siliqua
GGCTCTCTGTTTGTCTGTCTGTCTGTCTGGCTCTCTGTCTGGCTCTCTTTCTGGCCTGTCTATCTGTCTGTCTGTCTGTCTGTCTGTCTGTCTGTCTGCCTGGGTCTCTGTCTGGCTCTCTGTCTGGCCTATCTGGCTTTCTGTTTGTCTGTCTGTCTTTCTGGGTCTCTGTCTGGCTCTCTGTCTGGCCTGTCTATCTGTCTGTCTGTCTGTCTGTCTGTCTTGGTCTCTGTCTGGCTCTCTGTCTGGCCTGTCTGGGTCTCTGTCTGTCTGGGTCTCTGTCTGACTCTCTGTCTGTCTGTCTGTCTGTCTGTCTGGGTCTCTTTCTGGGTCTCTGTCTGGCCTGTCTGTCTGGCCTGTATGTCTGTCTGGGTCTCTGTCTGGCTCTTTGTCTGGCCTGTCTGGGTCTCTGTCTGACTGTCTGTCTGTCTGTATGTCTGCCTGTGTCTCTGTCTGTCTGTCTGTCTGTCTGTCTGGGTCTCTGTCTGGCTCTCTGTCTGGCCTGTCCGGTCTTTGTCTGTCCGTCTGTCTGTCTGTCTGCCTGTGTGTCTGTCTGGCTCTCTGTTTTTCTGTCTATGTCTCTGTCTGGGTCTCTGGTTGTCTGTCTGTCTGTCTGTCTGTCTGGTATGTCTGGTATGTCTTGTCTGTCAGTCTGTCTGACTGTCTGGCTCACTGTCTGGCCTGTCTGGGTCTCTGTCTGGGTCTCTGTCGGTCTCTGTCTGGGTCTCTGTCTGGCCTATCTGCCAGGCTGTCTGGCAGGCCTGTCTGTATTTCTGTCTGTCTGTCTGTCTGTATGTCTGTCTGTCTGGTTCTCTGTCTATCTTTCTCTCTGTCTGTCTGTCTGGATCTCTGTCTGTCTGTCTGTCTGGATCTCTGTCTGGGTCTCTGTCTGTCTGTCTGTCTGTCTGTCTGTCTGTCTGGTATGTCTGGTCTGTCAGTCTGTCTGACTATCTGGCTCACTGTCTGGCCTGTCTGGGTCTCTGTCTGGGTCTCTGTCGGTCTCTGTCTGGGTCTCTGTCTGGCCTATCTGTCAGGCTGTCTGACAGGCCTGTCTGTATTTCTGTCTGTCTGTCTGTCTGTATGTCTGTTTGTCTGGTTCTCTGTCTATCTTTCTCTCTGTCTGTCTGTCTGGATCTCTGTCTGTCTGTCTGTCTGGATCTCTGTCTGGGTCTCTGTCTGTCTGTCTGTCTGTCTGTCTGTCTGTCTGTCTGTCTGTCTGTCTGTCTGTCTGTCTGTCTGTCTGTCTCTCTGTCTGTCTGTCTGTCTGTCTGTCTGTCTGTCTGTCTGTCTGTGTCTCTGTCTGGCTCTCTGTTTGTCTGTCTGTCTGTCTGGGTTTCTGTCTGGCTCTCTTTCTGACCTGTCTATCTGTCTGTCTGTATGTATGTCTGTCTGTCTGGCTCTCTGTCTGGCCTGTCTGTATGGTCTCTGTCTGTATGTCGGTATGTCTGTCTGTCTGTCTGTCTGTCGGTCTGTATGTCTGTCTGTCAGTCTGTCTGTCTGTATGTATGTCTGTCTCTCTGTCTGTCTGTCTGTCTGTCTGTCTGTCTGGCTCTCTGGCTCTCTGTCTGGCTCTCTGTCTGGCCTGTTTGGATCTCTATCTGGCTCTCTGTCGGTCTCTGTCTGGCCTCTGTCTGTCTGTCTGTTTTTCTGGGTCTCTGTCTGGCTCTCTGTCTGGGTCTCTGGTTGTCTGTCTGTCTGTCTGTCTGTCTGGTATGTCTGGTCTGTCAGTCTGTCTGACTGTCTGGCTCTCTGTCTGGCTATCTGTCTGGCCTGTCTGGGTCTCTGTCTATGTCTCTGTCGGGGTCTCTGTCTGGCCTGTCTGTCTGGCTGTCTGGCAGGCCTGTCTGGCAGGCCTGTCTGTATGTCTGTCTGTCTGTGTCTCTGTCTGGCTCTCTGTTTGTCTGTCTGTCTGTCTGTCTGGGTCTCTGTCTGGCTCTCTTTCTGGCCTGTCTATCTGTCTGTCTGTATGTCTGTCTGTCTGTCTGTCTGGCTCTCTGTCTGGCCTGTCTGGGTCTCTGTCTGTCTGGGTCTCTGTCTGACTCTCTGTCTGTCTGTCTGTCTGTCTGTCTGTCTGTCTGTCTGTCTGTCTGTCTGGGTCTCTTTCTGGGTCTCTGTCTGGCCTGTCTGTCTAACCTGTCTGTCTGTATGGGTCTCTGTCTGGCTCTTTGTCTGGCCTGTCTGGGTCTCTGTCTGACTGTCTGTCTGTCTGTATGTCTGCCTGTGTCTCTGTCTGTCTGTCTGTCTGTCTGTCTGTCTGTCTGTATGTCTGTCTGTCTGTCTCTCTGTCTGTCTGTCTGTCTGTCTGTCTGTATGTCTGTCTGTCTGTCTGTCTGGCTCTCTGTCTGGCCTGTCCGGTCTTTGTCTGTCTGTCTGTCTGTCTGCCTGTGTGTCTGTCTGGCTCTCTGTTTTTCTGTCTATGTCTCTGTCTGGGTCTGTCTGGTATGTCTGGTATGTCTGGTCTGTCAGTCTGTCTGACTGTCTGGCTCTCTGTCTGGCCTGTCTGGGTCTCTGTCTGGGTCTCTGTCGGTCTCTGTCTGGGTCTCTGTCTGGCCTGTCTGTCTGGCTGTCTGACAGGCCTGTCTGTATGTCTGTCTGTCTGTCTGTCTGTCTGTCTGTCTGTCTGGTTCTCTGTCTGTCTTTCTCTCTGTCTGTCTGTCTGGATCTCTGTCTGGGTCTCTGTCTGTCTGTTTGTCTGTCTGTCTGTCTGTCTGCCTGTCTGTCTGTCTGTCTGTCTCTCTGTCTGTCTGTATGTATGTCTGTCTGTCTGTCTGTCTGTCTGTCTGTGTCTCTGTCTGTCTCTCTGTTTGTCTGTCTGTCTGTCTGTCTGGGTCTCTGTCTGGCTTTCTTTCTGTCCTGTCTATATGTCTGTCTGTATGTCTGTCTGTCTGTATGTCTGTCTGGCTCTCTGTCTGGCCTGTCTGTATGGTCTCTGTCTGTCTGTCTGTCTGTCTGTCTGTCTGTCTGTCTGTCTGTCTGTCTGTCTGTCTGTCTGTCTGTCTGTCTGTCTGTCTGTCTGTCTGTCTGTCTGTAAGTCTGTCTGTCTGTCTGTATGTCTGTCTGTCTGTCTGTCTGTCTGTCAGTCTGTCTGTCTGTCTGTCTGTCTGTCTGTATGTCTGTCTGTCTGTCTGTCCAGCTGTCTGGCTCTCTGTCTGGCTCTCTGTCTGGCTCTCTGTCTGGCCTGTTTGGATCTCTGTCTGGCTCTATGTCTGTCTCTGTCTGGCCTCTGTCTGTCTGTCTGTTTGTCTGGGTCTCTGTCTGGGTCTCTGGTTGTCTGTCTGTCTGTCTGTCTGGTATGTCTGGTCTGTCAGTCTGTCTGACTGTCTGGCTCTCTGTCTGGCTATCTGTCTTTCCTGTCTGGGTCTCTGTCTGTGTCTCTGTCGGGCTCTCTGTTTGTCTGTCTGTCTGTCTGGGTCTCTGTCTGGCTCTCTTTCTGGCCTGTCTATCTGTCTGTCTGTCTGTCTGTCTTTCTGTCTGCCTGGGTCTCTGTCTGGCTCTCTGTCTGGCCTGTCTGGCTTTCTGTTTGTCTGTCTGTCTTTCTGGGTCTCTGTCTGGCTCTCTGTCTGGCCTGTCTATCTGTCTGTCTGTCTGTCTGTCTGTCTTGGTCTCTGTCTGGCTCTCTGTCTGGCCTGTCTGGGTCTCTGTCTGTCTGGGTCTCTGTCTGACTCTCTGTCTGTCTGTCTGTCTGTCTGTCTGGGTCTCTTTCTGGGTCTCTGTCTGGCCTGTCTGTCTGTCTGTCTGGGTCTCTGTCTGTCTCTTTGTCTGGCCTGTCTGGGTCTCTGTCTGACTGTCTGTCTGTCTGTATGTCTGCCTGTGTCTCTGTCTGTCTGTCTGTCTGTCTGTCTGGGTCTCTGTCTGGCTCTCTGTCTGGCCTGTCCGGTCTTTGTCTGTCTGTCTGTCTGTCTGTCTGCCTGTGTGTCTGTCTGGCTCTCTGTTTTTCTGTCTATGTCTCTGTCTGGGTCTCTGGTTGTCTGTCTGTCTGTCTGTCTGGTATGTCTGGTATGTCTGGTCTGTCAGTCTGTCTGACTGTCTGGCTCACTGTCTGGCCTGTCTGGGTCTCTGTCTTGGTCTCTGTCGGTCTCTGTCTGGGTCTCTGTCTGGCCTATCTGCCAGGCTGTCTGGCAGGCCTGTCTGTATTTCTGTCTGTCTGTCTGTCTGTATGTCTGTCTGTCTGGTTCTCTGTCTATCTTTCTCTCTGTCTGTCTGTCTGGATCTCTGTCTGTCTGTTTGTCTGGATCTCTGTCTGGGTCTCTGTCTGTCTGTCTGTCTGTCTGTCTGTCTGTCTGTCTGGTATGTCTGGTCTGTCAGTCTGTCTGACTATCTGGCTCACTGTCTGGCCTGTCTGGGTCTCTGTCTGGGTCTCTGTCGGTCTCTGTCTGGGTCTCTGTCTGGCCTATCTGTCAGGCTGTCTGGCAGGCCTGTCTGTATTTCTGTCTGTCTGTCTGTCTGTATGTCTGTCTGTCTGGTTCTCTGTCTATCTTTCTCTCTGTCTGTCTGTCTGGATCTCTGTCTGTCTGTCTGTCTGGATCTCTGTCTGGGTCTCTGTCTGTCTGTCTGTCTGTCTGTCTGTCTGTCTGTCTGTCTGTCTGTCTGTCTGTCTGTCTGTCTGTCTGTATGTCTGTCTGTCTGTCTGTGTCTCTGTCTGGCTCTCTGTTTGTCTGTCTGTCTGTCTGGGTCTCTGTCTGGCTCTCTTTCTGACCTGTCTATCTGTCTGTCTGTATGTATGTCTGTCTGTCTGGCTCTCTGTCTGGCCTGTCTGTATGGTCTCTGTCTGTATGTCGGTATGTCTGTCTGTCTGTCTGTCTGTCGGTCTGTATGTCTGTCTGTCAGTCTGTCTGTCTGTATGTATGTCTGTCTCTCTGTCTGTCTGTCTGTCTGTCTGTCTGTCTGGCTCTCTGGCTCTCTGTCTGGCTCTCTGTCTGGCCTGTTTGGATCTCTATCTGGCTCTCTGTCGGTCTCTGTCTGGCCTCTGTCTGTCTGTCTGTTTGTCTGGGTCTCTGTCTGGCTCTCTGTCTGGGTCTCTGGTTGTCTGTCTGTCTGTCTGTCTGTCTGGTATGTCTGGTCTGTCAGTCTGTCTGACTGTCTGGCTCTCTGTCTGGCTATCTGTCTGGCCTGTCTGGGTCTCTGTCTATGTCTCTGTCGGGGTCTCTGTCTGGCCTGTCTGGCTGGCTGTCTGGCAGGCCTGTCTGGCAGGCCTGTCTGTATGTCTGTCTGTCTGTCTGTCTGTCTATCTGGTTCTCTGTCTGTCTTTCTCTCTGGCCTGTCTGTCTGTCTGTCTGTCTGTCTGTCTGTCTGTCTGTGTCTCTGTCTGGCTCTCTGTTTGTCTGTCTGTCTGTCTGGGTCTCTGTCTGGCTCTCTGTCTGGCATGTCTGGCTTTCTGTTTGTCTGTCTGTCTTACTGGGTCTCTGTCTGGCTCTCTGTCTGGCCTGTCTATTTGTCTGTCTGTCTGTCTGTCTTGGTCTCTGTCTGGCCTGTCTGGGTCTCTGTCTGTCTGGGTCTCTGTCTGACTCTCTGTCTGGCTCTCTGTCTGTCTGTCTGTCTGTCTGTCTGTCTGTCTGGGTCTCTTTCCGGGTCTCTGTCTGGCCTGTCTGTCTGGCCTGTATGCCTGTCTGGGTCTCTGTCTGGCTCTTTGTCTGGCCTGTCTGGGTCTCTGTCTGACTGTCTGTCTGTCTGTATGTCTGCCTGTGTCTCTGTCTGTCTGTCTGTCAGGCTGTCTGTCTGTCTGTCTGGGTCTCTGTCTGGCTCTCTGTCTGGCCTGTCCGGTCTTTGTCTGTCTGTCTGTCTGTCTGTCTGTCGGTCTGTCTGTCTGTCTGTCTGTCTGTCTGCCTGTGTGTCTGTCTGGCTCTCTGTTTTTTCTATCTATGTCTCTGTCTGGGTCTCTGGTTGTCTGTCTGTCTGTCTGTCTGTCTGGAATGTCTGGTATTTCTGGTCTGTCAGTCTGTCTGACTGTCTGGCTCTCTGTCTGGCCTGTCTGGGTCTCTGTCTGGGTCTCTGTCGGTCTCTGTCTGGGTCTCTGTATGGCCTGTCTGTCTGGCTGTCTGGCAGGCATGTCTGTATGTCTGTCTGTCTGTCTGTCTGTCTGTCTGTCTGTCTGTCTGTCTGTCTGGTTCTATGTCTGTCTTTCTCTCTGTCTGTCTGTCTGGATCTCTGTCTGTCTGTCTGTCTGGATCTCTGTCTGGGTCTCTGTCTGTCTGTCTGTCTGTCTGTCTGTCCGTCTGTCTGTCTGTCTGTCTGTATGTCTGTCTGTCTGTCTGTCTGTCTGTCTGTCTGTCTGTCTGTCTGTCTGTGTCTCTGTCTGGCTCTCTGTTTGTCTGTCTGTCTGTCTGGGTCTCTGTCTGGCTCTCTTTCTGGCCTGTCTATCTGTCTGTCTGTATGTCTGTCTGTCTGTCTGGGTCTCTGTCTGGCTCTCTGTCTGGCTCTCTGTCTGGCCTGTCTGGTCTCTGTATGTCTGTCTGTCTGTCTGTCTGTCTGAGTCTCTGCCTGGCTCTCTGTTTGTCTGTCTGTCTGTCTGGGTCTCTGTCTGGATCTCTGTCTGGCATGTCTGTCTGTCTGTCTGTCTGTCTGTCTGTCTGTCTGTATGTCTGTCTGTCTGTCTGTCTGTCTGTCTGTCTGTCTGTCTGCTGTCGGTCTGTCTGTCTGTCTGTCAGTCTGTCTGTCTGTCTGTATGTCTGTTTGTCTGTCTGTCTGTCTGTCTGTCTGTCTGTCTGTCTGTCTGTCTGTCTGTCTGTATGTCTGTCTGTCTGTATGTCTGTCTGGGTCTCTGTATGGCTCTCTGTCTGATCTGTCTTGGTCTCTGTTTGGCTCTCTGTCTGGCTCTCTGTTTGTCTGTCTGGGTCTCTGTCTGGCCTGTCTATCTGTCAGTCTGTCTGTCTGGGTCTCTGTCTGGCTCTCTGTCTGGCCTGTCTGGCTCTCTGTATGTCTGTCTGTCTGTCTGTCTGTCTTGGTCTCTGTCTGGCTCTCTGTCTGGCCTGTCTGGGTCTCTGTCTGTCTGTCTGTCTGTATGTCTGTCTGTCTGGGTCTTTGTCTGGGTCTCTGTATGTCTGTCTGTCTGTCTGTCTGTGTCTCATTCTGGGTCTCTGTCTGGCCTGTCTGTCTGCCTGTCTGGCAGGCCTATCTGTCTGTCTGTCTGTCTGTCTGTCTGTCTGTCTGTCTGTCTGTCTGTCTGTCTGTCTGTCTGTCTGTCTGTCTGTCTGGGTATCTGGCTGGCTCTCTGTCTGGTTCTCTGTCTGTCTTTATCTCTTGCCTGTCTGTCTGTTTGTCTGTCTGTCTGGCAGGCCTGTCTGTCTGTCTGTCTGTCTGTCTGTATGTCTGTCTGTCTGCCTGTGTCTCTGTCTGGCTCTCTGTTTGTCTGTTCTGTCTGTCTGTCTGTCTGTCTGTCTGTCTGTCTGTCTGTCTGTCTTTCTGTCTTTCTGTCTGTCTGTCTGTCTGTCTGTCTGTGTCTCTGTCTTGGTCTCTGTCTGGCCTGTCTGTCCGTCTGGGTCTCTGTCTGGCTCTTTGTCTGGCCTGTCTTGGTCTCTGTCTGTCTGTCTGTCTGTCTGTATGTCTGCCTGTGTCTCTGTCTGTCTGTCTGTCTGTCTGTCTGTCTGTCTGTCTGTCTGTCTGTCTGTCTGTCTGTATGTCTGTCTGTCTGTATGTCTGTCTGTCTGGCTCTCTGTCTGGCCTGTCTGGTCTTTGTCTGTCTGTGTGGGTCTCTGTCTGTCTGTCTGTCTGTCTGTCTGTCTGTCTGTCTGTCTGTCTGTCTGTCTGTCTGTCTGTATGTGTCTGTGTCTCTGTCTGTCTGTCTGTCTGTCTGTCTGGCCTGTCTGTCTGTCTGTCTGTCTGTCTGTCTGTCTGTCTGTCTGTCTGTCTGTCTGTTTGTCTGTCTGTCTGGGTCTCTGTATGGCTCTCTGTCTGATCTGTCTTGGTCTCTGTCTGGCTCTCTATCTGGCTCTCTGTTTGTCTGTCTGGGTCTCTGTCTGGCCTGTCTATTTGTCTATCTGTCTGTCTGGGTCTCTGTCCGGCTCACTGTCTGGCCTGTCTGGCTCTCTGTATGTCTGGCCAGTCTTGCTCTCTGTCTGGCCCTCTGTCTGGCCCTCTGTCTGGCCCTCTGGCCCTCTGTCTGTCTGTCTGTCTGTCTGTCTGTCTGTCTGTCTGTCTGTCTGTCTGTCTGTCTGTCTGTCTGTCTGTCTGTATGTCTGTCTGTCTGGGTCTTTGTCTGGGTCTCTGTCTGTCTGTCTGTCTGTGTCTCGTTCTGGGTCTCTGTCTGGCCTGTCTGTCTGGCTGTCTGGCAGGCCTGTCTGTCTGTCTGTCTGTCTGTCTGTCTGTCTGTCTGTCTGTCTGTCTGTCTGTCTGTCTGTCTGTCTGTCTGTCTGTCTGTCTGTCTGTATGTCTGTCTGTCTGGGTATCTGGCTGGCTCTCTGTCTGTTTCTCTGTCTGTCGTTCTCTCTGGCCTGTCAGTCTGTTTGCCTGTCTGTCTGGCTCTCAGTCTGGGTCTCTGTCTGTGTGTCTGTGTGTCTGTGTGTCTGTCTGTCTGTCTGTCTGTCTGTCTGTCTGTCTGTCTGTCTGTCTGTTTGTCTGTCTGGGTCTCTGTCTGGGTCTCTGTCTGGCCTGTCTATCTGTCTTCTGTCTGTATGTCTGTCTGTCTGGGTCTCTGTCTGTCTCTCTGTCTGTCTGTCTGTCTGGGTCTCTTTCTGGGTCTCTGTCTGGCCTGTCTGGCTGGCCTGTCTGTCTGTCTGTGTGTCTGTCTGTCTGCCTATCTGTCTGGGTCTCTGCCTGGCCTGTCTTGGTCTCTTTCTGGCCTTCTGTCTGTCTGCCTGTCTGGGTCTCTGTCTGGCTCTCTGTCTGGCATGTCTGGGTCTCTGTCTGGCTCTCTGTCTGGCTTGTCTGGGTCTCTGTCTATCTGTCTGTCTGTCTGTCTCTGTCTCTGTCAGGCTCTCTGTCTGTCTGTCTGTCTGTCTGGGTCTCTTTCTGGGTCTCTGTCTGGCCTGTCTGTCTGTCTGGGTCTCTGTCTGGCTCTTTGTCTGGCCTGTCTGCGTCTCTGTCTGTCTGTCTCTCTGTCTGCCTGTCTGTCTGTCTGGGTCTCTGTCTGGCCTGTCTGTCTGGCCTGTCTGTCTGGCTGTCTGTCTGGCCTGTCTGTCTGTCTGTCTGTCTGTCTGTCTGTTTGTCTGTCTGGGTCTCTGTCTGGGTCTCTGTCTGTCTGTCTGTATGTCTGTATGGGATTTAGTCTGGCTCTCTGTCTGGACTGTCTGGGTCTCCGTCTGTCTGTCTGTCTGTCTGTCGGTGTCTCTGTCTGTCGGTGTCTCTGTCTGGCTCTCTGTATGTATGTCTGTCTGTCTCGGTCTCTGTCTGGCTCTCAGTCTGGCCTGTCTATCTGTCTGTCTGTCTGTCTGGCTCTCTGTCTGTCTGTCTGTCTGTCTGTCTGTCTGGGTCTCTGTCTGGCTCTTTGTCTGGCCTGTCTGGGTCTCTTCTGTCTGTCTCTCTGGGTCTCTGTCTGGCTCTCTGTCTGTCTGGGTCTCTTTCTAGGTCTCAGTCTGGCCTGTCTGTCTGTTTGTCTGTCTGGCCTGTCTGTCTGTCTGGGTCTCTGTCTGGGTCTCTGTCTGGCCTATCTGGGTCTCTGTCTGGCTATCTGTCTGCCTGTCAGTCTGTCTGGTCTCTGTCTGGCTCTCTGTCTGGCCTGTCTGGGTCTCTGTCTGTCAGTCTGTCTGTCTGTCTGTCTGTCTGGGTCTCAGTCTGGCTTTTTGTCTGGCCTGTCTGGGTCTCTGTATGTCTGTCTGTCTGTCTGTCTGTCTGTCTGTCTGGGTCTCTGTCTGGCTCTATGTCTGGCCTGTCTGGGTCTCTGTCTGTCTGTCTGTCTGTCTGTCTGGGTCTCTTTCTGGGTCTCTGTCTGGCCTGTCTGGGTCTCTTCTGTCTGTCTCTCTGTCTGGCTGTCTGTCTTGCCTGTCTGTATGTTTGTCTGTCTGTTTGTCTGTCTGGGTCTCTGTCTGGGTCTCTGTCTGTCTGTCTGTATGTCTGTCTGGGTCTCAGTCTGGCTCTCTGTCTGGCCTGTCTGGGTCTCCGTTTGTCTGTCTGTCTGTCTGTCTGTCTGTGTCTCTGTCTGGCTCTCTGTTTGTATGTCTGTCTGTCTCGGTCTCTGTCTGGCTCTCTGTCTGGCATGTCTATCTATTTGTCTGTCTGTCTGGCTCTCTGTCTGTCTGTCTGTCTGTCTGGGTCTCTGTCTGGCTCTCTGTCTGGCCTGTCTGGGTCTCTGTCTGTCTGTCTCTCTGGGTCTCTGTCTGGCTCTCTGTCTGTCTGTCTGTCTGTCTGCCTGGGTCTCTTTCTAGGTCTGAGTCTGTCCTGTCTGTCTGTTTGTCTGTCTGGCCTGTCTGTCTGTCTGTCTGGGTCTCTGTCTGGCTCTTTGTCTGGCCTGTCTGCGTCTCTGTCTGTCTGTCTCTCTGTCTGCCTGTGTCTCTGTCTGGCTTTCTGTTTGTCTGTCTGTATGTCTGTCTGTCTAAGTCTCTGTCTGGGTCTCTGTCTGGCCTGTCTATCTGTCTTCTGTCTGTCTGTCTGTCTGTCTGGGTCTCTGTCTGTCTCTCTGTCTGTCTGTCTGTCTGGGTCTCTTTCTGGGTCTCTGTCTGGCCTGTCTGGCTGGCCTGTCTGTCTGTCTGTGTGTCTGTCTGTCTGCCTATCTGTCTGGGTCTCTGCCTGGCCTGTCTTGGTCTCTGTCTCGCCTTCTGTCTGTCTGCCTGTCTGGGTCTCTGTCTGGCTCTCTGTCTGGCATGTCTGGGTCTCTGTCTGGCTCTCTGTCTGGCTTGTCTGGGTCTCTGTCTATCTGTCTGTCTGTCTGTCTGTGTCTCTGTCAGGCTCTCTGTCTGTCTGTCTGTCTGGGTCTCTTTCTGGGTCTCTGTGTGGCCTGTCTGTCTGGCTGTCTGTCTGGCCTGTCTGTCTGTCTGTCTGTCTGTCTGTCTGGGTCTCTGTCTGGCTCTCTGTCTGTCTGTCTGTCTGTCTGGGTCTCTGTCTAGCTCTTTGTCTGGCCTGTCTGCGTCTCTGTCTGTCTGTCTCTCTGTCTGCCTGTCTGTCTGTCTGGGTCTCTGTCTGGCCTGTCTGTCTGGCCTGTCTGTCTGGCTGTCTGTCTGGCCTATCTGTCTGTTTGTCTGTCTGTTTGTCTGTCTGGGTCTCTGTCTGGGTCTCTGTCTGTATGTCTGTATGTCTGTCTAGGATTTAGTCTGGCTCTCTATCTGGACTGTCTGGGTCTCCGTCTGTCTGTCTGTCTATCTGTCTGTGTCTCTGTCTGGCTCTCTGTATGTATGTCTGTCTGTCTCGGTCTCTGTCTGGCTCTCTGTCTGGCCTGTCTATCTGTCTGTCTGTCTGTCTGGCTCTCTGTCTGTCTGTCTGTCTGTCTGTCTGGCTCTCTGTCTGGCTCTCTGTCTGGCCTGTCTGGGTCTCTTCTGTCTGTCTCTCTGGGTTTCTGTCTGGCTCTCTGTCTGTCTGTCTGTCTGGGTCTCTTTCTAGGTCTCAGTCTGGCCTGTCTGTCTGTTTGTCTGTCTGGCCTGTCTGTCTGTCTGGGTCTCTGTCTGGGTCTCTGTCTGGCCTATCTGGGTCTCTGTCTGGCTATCTGTCTGCCTGTCAGTCTGTCTGGTCTCTGTCTGGCTCTCTGTCTGGCCTGTCTGGGTCTCTGTCTGTCAGTCTGTCTGTATGTCTGTCTGGCTGTCTGTCTGGCCTGTCTGTCTGTCTGTCTGTCTGTCTTTCTGTCTGGGTCTCTGTCTGGCTCTCTGTCTGTCTGTCTGTCTGTCTGGGTCTCTGTCTGGCTCTTTGTCTGGCCTGTCTGCGTCTCTGTCTGTCTGTCTCTCTGTCTGCCTGTCTGTCTGTCTGGGTCTCTGTCTGGCATGTCTGTCTGGCCTGTCTGTCTTGCTGTCTGTCTGGCCTGTCTGTCTGTCTGTCTGTTTGTATGTCTGGGTCTCTGTCTGGGTCTCTGTCTGTCTGTCTGTATGTCTGTCTGGGATTTAGTCTGGCTCTCTGTCTGGACTGTCTGGGTCTCCGTCTGTCTGTCTGTCTGTCTGTCGGTGTCTCTGTCTGGCTCTCTGTATGTATGTCTGTCTGTATCGGTCTCTGTCTTGCTCTCTGTCTGGCCTGTCTATCTGTCTGTCTGTCTGTCTGGCTCTCTGTCTGTCTGTCTGTCTGTCTGTCTGGGTCTCTGTCTGGCTCTCTGTCTGGCCTGTCTGGGTCTCTTCTGTCTGTCTCTCTGGGTCTCTGTCTGGCTCTCTGTCTGTCTGTCTGTCTGGGTCTCTTTCTAGGTCTCAGTCTGGCCTGTCTGTCTGTTTGTCAGTCTGGCCTGTCTGTCTGTCTGGGTCTCTGTCTGGGTCTCTGTCTGGCCTATCTGGGTCTCTGTCTGGCTATCTGTCTGCCTGTCAGTCTGTCTGGTCTCTGTCTGGCTATCTGTCTGGCCTGTCTGGGTCTCTGTCTGTCAGTCTGTCTGTCTGTCTGTCTGGGTCTCTGTCTGGCTCTTTGTCTGGCCTGTCTGGGTCTCTGTCTGTCTGTCTGTCTGTCTGTCTGTCTGGGTCTCTCTCTGGCTCTATGTCTGGCCTGTCTGGGTCTCTGTCTGTATGTCTGTCTGTCTGGGTCTCTTTCTGGGTCTCTGTCTGGCATGTCTGTCTGGCTGTCTGTCTGGCCTGTCTGTATGTCTGTCTGTCTGTTTGTCTGTCTGGGTCTCTGTCTGGGTCTCTGTCTGTCTGTCTGTATGTCTGTCTGGGTCTCAGTCTGGCTCTCTGTCTGGCCTGTATGGGTCTCCGTTTGTCTGTCTGTCTGTCTGTCTGTCTGTCTGTCTGTCTGTCTGTGTCTCTGTCTGGCTCTCTGTTTGTATGTCTGTCTTTCTCGGTCTCTGTCTGGCTCTCTGTCTGGCATGTCTATCTGTCTGTCTGTCTGTCTGTCTGGCTCTCTGTCTGTCTGTCTGTCTGTCTGGGTCTCTGTCTGGCTCTCTGTCTGGCCTGTCTGGGTCTCTGTCTGTCCGTCTCTCTGGGTCTCTGTCTGGCTCTCTGTCTGTCTGTCTGTCTGTCTGTCTACCTGGGTCTCTTTCTAGGTCTCATTCTGTCCTGTCTGTCTGTTTGTCTGTCTGGCCTGTCTGTCTGTCTGGGTCTCTGTCTGGCTCTTTGTTTGGCCTGTCTGCGTCTCTGTCTGTCTGTCTCTCTGTCTGCCTGTGTCTCTGTCTGGCTTTCTGTTTGTCTGTCTGTCTGTCTGTCTGTCTGGCCTGTCTATCTGTCTGTCTGTCTGGCTCTCTGTATGTCTGTCTGTTTGTCTGTCTGTCTATCTGGGTCTCTGTCTGGCTCTCTGTATGGCCTGTCTGGGTCTCTGTCTGTCTGTCTCTCTGGGTCTCTGTCTGACTCTCTGTCTGTCTGTCTGTCTGTCTGTCTGGGTCTCTTTCTAGGTCTCAGTCTGGCCTGTCTGTCTGTTTGTCTGTCTGGCCTGTCTGTCTGTCTGTCTGTCTGTCTGGGTCTCTGTCTGGCTCTTTGTCTGGCCTGTCTGCGTCTCTGTCTGTCTGTCTCTCTGTCTGCCTGTGTCTCTGTCTGGCTTTCTGTTTGTCTGTCTGTCTGTCTGTCTATCTATCTGTCTAGGTCTCTGTCTGGCTCTCTGTCTGTCTGTCTGTCTGTCTGTCTGCCTGTGTCTCTGTCTGGCTCTCTGTTTGTCTGTCTGTCTGTCTGGGTCTTTGTCTGGCTTTCTGTCTGGCCGGTTTATCTGTCTGTCTTTCTGTCTCTCTTACTGTCTGTCTGTCTGTCTGTCTGTCTGGGTCTCTGTCTGGCTCTCTGTCTGGCCTGTCTGTCTATCTGTCTGGCTCTCTCTGTCTGTCTGTCTGTCTGTGTCTCTGTCTTGCTCTCTGTTTGTCTGTCTGTATGTCTGGGTTTCTGTCTGGCTCTCTGTCTGGCCTGTCTATCTGTCTGTCTGTCTCATTCTCAATAACTCGCATATTGCAAAAAAATACAAACCCTTTCATTGCGTTCAATATTATTATGTCTACCTGTTTCGATAGCAAGTGCATGTGCAGATATTCTAAAATTCGTTAAAGCAATTCGGAATTTAGGAGTAGTAATTGTACTTAAATATTGTTCATAGATAAAATTAAATTTAAATCTACTATATGTAAATAGTCTTCTAGAATTATTGATAGATCCAAACCAAGATTGCTTGTATTGATCTAAAATGCTGAGTTTAATTTGATCGTAAGGGATATCGATCGTTAGTTGACTATGCCGACATCCGAAAACCCAAGATTTTCTAATTCTCTCTTAATGTGCCAGGCCCAGTTCATGCGAATAAACCTGTGATTATTATTGTGTTCGCATTCTTGTTTCATCATGATGTAAGTTTTATAAATCAAGGAATCGCGTTTGGTAAGCACTTTAACCCAGTATTTAAGCATTCTCAGTTTCCTGTATATTTTTAAAGGGTAACGACCTAGCTCAACGTATAAACCTTCTAAATTTGTCGATTTTCTGACACATAAGATGTTTCTGCAAAATTTATTATGAACAATTTCTATGTTAGGAGCTTCATGGAACCCCCACACTTCACATGCATAATTTAAAATAGACCCAGCAAGAGAGTAAAATAATGTACAGTTCTCATTGATGGCGATTGTTATTTGATTAAATACATTATACAAATTCTGTTGGGTTCTTGCCCAGTTACCGTTTTTGAAAAATTCCACTCCTAAATATTTAAATGATGAAACTATTTCTAACTGAATTCCATTCAAAACAAATGCAGGATTTGAGGGTCTGCCATTTTCAAAGATCATTATTTTTGTCTTACTTGTGTTAATTTTAAGTCCCCAAACATTACAATAAATTTGCAGGTCATTTAACATACTCTGTAAAGATTCTACCGATTGAGAAAAGATCACTGAATCGTCTGCGTATAATAAAACGAATACCTTTAGTTCGTCTATACTAAATATATCACTGCTATCTGTGTTGATACTATTAGATATATCATTAATGAAAAACATGAACATTATCGGAGACAATAGGTCCCCTTGTTTTAAACCGTTATTTGAAACGAAAGGTTCAGATATAGTATTTTTTATATTTGATAGAACATTTGACCGAAGAATATATTGACTGTAGTGTTTTCAACATTCTCGGGCTTACATGTTCTCGAGTAAGTTTATGCCACAATAAATACCTATCGACGGTGTCAAAAGCTTTTTCGAAGTCTATAAAAGCACAATAAAGCTTTTCCCTTTTGTATTGAAAACCTTTGCAATTATTGAATAAAAAATAAAAATATTATCTACTGCAGATTTAGCTTTTCGAAATCCAAATTGGTGAAAATATTTTTGGCAGCATATTTATAAGTGTTATTTCTCTATAATTGTTTGTAGAGTCAATATCACCCTTATTTTTGAATAGAGGTATAATCATTCCTTCACCCCATGATTTCGGGTACTCTCCATTCAAAAGTATTTTGTTAAAAAGCTTAACAATAAATGGTAAAATAATAGTTTTTGACAATTTAAAGACTTCAGCTAAAAGAGTGTCAATTCCAGCCGATTTTTTATTTTTCAAAGACATATATATTACTAAACTTATTTCATCCTACGTTATTTCCCCGTGTAGGTCTGGGTCTATAAAGTCGGATTGATTATCGTTCGTGTTATTAACGAATTCCGGTAAGTTATTTCCAACTTGAAAGATGGCTTTAAAATGAGTATAAAAATGTTGAACTGATAAAATGTCTGACGTTTTCTCTTTCGTCTTTAAGTGTTTATTTATATTTTTCCAAAATTCTCGAGGTTTAGTTTTGGCTATTTCACATAATCGTTTGCCTTCATTTTGTTTAAATTTTGCACGCACCTTACATTTAGTAAGATTAAACAGTGTTCTAGCTTTAGTAAACAATCGTCTATTTTCGTCGGTTTTATTTTTCATAAAGGTGTTGCTAGCCCTTTGGAAATATTTTCTCTTATTTTTGCAGCTTTCATTAAACCAGTTATTCGAGTGCCTTGTTTTTTTATAAGATGTGCTCTTTATAACGATATTTTGCCCCATGACTGTATCTACGTTTTCTTGCATAAATTGTGTAAATAATTGAACTGATGTGTCTACATTTTCCTGGTCAATGTTGCTAGTAAAGTTACGAATTTGCTCTTGTTTCGATAAAATATTTTCATGCAGAATTTGAGTTTTAGTTTCATCCCATATATCTGTATGAACTATTTCTGGCTCTTTTCTAATAATTCGTTCATGTTTCTTTATATTAAATATTAACAGCAACGGCGCGTGGTCAGAAAATTCTGAGAATTGTAAAACTTTAGTCTTCAATATATTTAAAATCTTCGTAGTCCATTAGGACAATTTATAACTGGGAGGTAAAAGAGGCACACGGCGATCTTGAAGTATTTATCAATTAAGTAATAAGTATATCGATTTATTAATCCAGTAGCATTTCGACTTTTAACCTGATTGCATATTAAATCAAATGTTGAGTTTCAATTTTTCTTTGTTATTCTACCACAGGTTAAACTATATTGTTGGTGCAATATTATCAACAGTTTTTTCTCTGACAGTTATATGGAAAAAAAAGATCTGTTTGCACGTGGTTTTTATACCCTTTCTGCGAATACGGCACTTGCATATGCATGATTTCTTGTTAAAATTGAGACACAAACACAGACCGATCTGACAACTCATTCCAAATGAACGTAGTTTATGAGTATAAATGTATGACTATTAGTGTCACAAACCAAAATAAACTTATTTATTAGACAACTATTATGTTATAAAAGTTGTTTTAAAGTGTGGTCCGGGTCGTCCTAAAACGTGGTCCTGGTCGTCCTAAATGTGGTCCGGGTTGTCTGGTCCGGGATGTCCCATGGACCGGGTTGTCCCTATACCCTGGGGATTGTGCGATTATTAGCGCACATATAATTGTAAGGTTAGCCGGTATTTTTGTTTATGCTTATTTGGCACTCGGCGCTTTGGATTGAGTTTAGCAAATATAATTATGGAGGATAGACATGTTTGTTTTATTTTCATTTCTGGTTTGTTTGTAGAATGTTCGTCTCTTAAATACGGAGTGGTACCTTTGGGATGTTTGATTGACAGCTCTATGTTCAATTCATGTTGATGATTTTCACTATCAAATATGTTTTCATTTGAACTGTGCTGATAATTAAAACAATAAACACACATTGGTGTGCGTAAGCGCTTTAAGAAAAGAAAAAATGAGTTACATTTCCTTCCCAACTGGAGCTTTTACCGATTTATTTAAGCGTTATATATTTGGAATAAAAGTAAACCATTAGAAAGGTTATTTATTTGGCTTTCTTACCATGCATCTTATTTAAATATATATTAAACAATACATGTTTGATGACCAAACAATAAACACATGGTGATGCGCGAAAACGCTTTAAGAAAAGAAAAAATGCGATACATTTCCGTTCCAACTAAAGATTTTGCCTATTTATTTAACCGTTATTTGGTATGAAATTACACCATTAGAAAGGTTATTAATTTGGCTTTCTGGCAATGCAAAATATGTAAAAAAAAAATCAGCAACACAAGGATATATAATGTCTGTTTGCAATGTAGATGGGTGTATCGTAGGCATCGAGGCCTCTCGCATACCGCCACGATAAGCGTAGTAAAAATCTATAAATGCAGCGTATAATCGATAAACTTACCTGAACGACAAGTGTTTCCAGTTGAAGACAGTGTTTGTACTGTCGTGTCATATCCCCGTCATATAAAGCCCTGATTTGAAGAATTAGTCTTGGCAGTGAAGTAATAAGATTATTACTTCACTGGTCTTGGGTATTGTTAAATATTGCAATTCGATCCCTTAGAGCATCAAGGTGCTATCTGCACTTTTTGAGTTATTGAGATAAATGGATTTTAAGATTTGAACTCTTACAGAAACTTATCTTTGCAGTTTTAACTTAAACATTTTGTCTTATATGTTATAAATATGTGTAGATTATCAAAACATGTTTGTTTTTCTTTGATATATTTAATGAACTAAGAGTTATGCCTCCTTTTATCAAATAGCACCTTGATGCATACACAAATCTTTGAATATATATGTGCATCCATGTGCTATTTGACAAATAGCACCTTGATGCACATACCCTTATGGCTGTTATATGTATGTATTTCTCAAATAGACCCTTTTGTGCATATAATAATGTATCCAGTTTTAGTTAGTTTGTGCAAAATGGTATGTTTATATAATGTTTTAGTACTTTAAGAGTATTCAACCATTAAAATACTAATAGTAGGCTGCACTTTTTATTTTTTTAATGCAGTACATAAGGATAAAGTCACAAAGTATTTATTATTTATGTAAATGCATTGCATTTTACAGTCATATATATGTAAATGAATGAAAGGTTACTTTAAAGAAAATGTAATAATGAGAATATATATTCCATTTTTCCTTGACCGCTACTGCAGCATTACACTGTACGAAAGCCTATTCATCATCAGTGTCATGTCCGCTTTTGGATACATCTGGCAATGTAAGGCAATTCGTTTGATGTTGGGTATTCCTTCGTATGAGTTGAATTCTTTGTTATATGCCCCCTTTTGCATGTCGAGACAGTATATCTACCTTCTTATCTTTCAATTTTTGGTATTTCTTTCTGTGTGTCAATGTTCCAATTCATTTGGTACATTTGGTAATTGATTCTTTGACTTGGTACTTGATGAAAATTGATTTCCATGAAACTATTTTCATTAAATGTTTTATTTACAAATACACATTCTGGAGATGCACTGTCGACCTGCATGTTGTATTTTCTATGCCATGATTATGTTTGTCTCTTTTAGAACTACTTTCTACCCCATTAGAATGTTCCTCACCTTTTATCTTTATAATGTGCTAATTGTATATGCAAGTTTTGGCAAAAGTCTGCTAAGTCTGGTTTAAGACCAAACACATAATTAGGAATCTTTGTTTTTTTTTCAATACATTCGCTGTCTCTAATGGTGTACTACAATTCAAATCAGTGTTGTACTTGGCATAAATTTACATGTTTATTGCCTAAACATAGTGAAATACAATGCAAAGTATTTTAGAGAAGGGTGCAAACAAACCTATTTCGTTCAGAGAATGAATACATATATTACAGAGGACTAGTTATTAGTTAGTACTTTCAATCAATGTCATTTTATCATATTGCATCACCATTATCAATATTGTGTTTAAAGATCATTTATTTTTAAGGAATTTAAGGAATAACATGGTCTTTCACAGAAATTATTTAAGGGATAGGGGAAATTAAATTTGAATGTCATGTGGTGTGCGAACGAGTTACCCTTCGGGTGCCCAATATTTTTACGGTTCATGATTCATTTAGATCTATGCAATTTGAAGTATATTTCAACTGTAAATGAAAGGAATTTTAAGAAGTATAGCCTACAAGGAGCTATTTATAGACAGGTATAAAGCTTTTTGCAGGTTTTATATTGGTGTTTTTAAAGGATAGGGCAAGAGAGATCAAAGGATAGGGGGTTAATTAAGGAGTAGGGGGAAATTAGAATTAAGAGATAAGGGAAATATGCTCTTTAAATGTCCTGTGAAGACCCTGAATAATACATACATCATGTAGATACTCGGAATACCATTGGTATACAGTCAGCAAACTTGCTTTCCATTGCCCCTTCCTTGCAATTGATTCAACTTCTCGTACAAACCATGCTATTCTGTCCTCTAGTACCATCAGCTCGAAAAATAATAGAATGATAATGTTCAGCGTTTTCTAGCAAGTGCTGAGCTTTGGATAGGCACAGCATTTCTGTAGGTAGACCTTCTGACAAGTGACACTGAACTGCGAAGAAGCCGTCTCAATCAGCTAAGACTTGGACACGTTTGAAACTATTGCAAGCTAGGAAGTTATCAAGTCGTTTGATGTTATAGTTCCTGATGAGTTGCTTTAGTTCATACAAGTGTTTGCTTGTCACCGCAGCAGGTTTTAAATGGTCACTGTTTATTTTTTGTATGCTATTGATGTCGGCATGACTTTTGACTTTTAGTGACTTGTTTCTTCCTACGTTTCTTTTTTTCTAGTACTGACTTGTATGTATGTTTAGGGCGAAAACTTTTCTCTTTATTGACCTTCCTTTCTTCTTCCATGCGGTTGTTTATCAGCTTGCAATTCATCAGTTGAGCAACTGGATATATTTGATTCAGATACTAGATGAAATCTTCTTTTGACTATTGATAATTTTTATCATTGTCACTATCATCAATATTTGCTTCAAATGACTGATGACTGATGACTAAATTTAATCCACGATTCCTTCTCGCATAATTAGTATGCTCATTCTCACTACCACTAATGTCTTCGTCATCTATACCTGTCTGTAGATCTCCTCCAGGAAGGGGTGTTCGTACGATGCGCCATTTGGCTCATATTTACTTCACTTCTATTTCTTGACTTCCGCATTCCGCATTCCGCATTCCGAATTCCGCATTCCGCATTCCGAATTCCGCATTCCGCATTCCGCATTCCGAATTCCGCATTCCGAATTCCGCATTCCGCATTCCGCATTCCGCATTTCGTAGTAATATTTGCAAGCGCTATATATCATAGCGCTATATATCACCAGTGGTCCCCGTGTGGTTGCCGGGGTAGAATACAACCACTGCAAAAAACACCGTCACATGCAGAGGGGTAGACCCCCCCCCCCCCCCCCCCCACCCCATTCATATTCATTTTGTAATGTTTTGTTCATGCTCATTAAAGGTCTTCATCATGACCCCTGCATTGTTTCAGGTGCCATCTCGCTCACATCACTAAGAGCAGTGGCAGAAAAACAATAAACATGGCTCCAACGTATATGGAGTGTCTACAATAGAATTTGCAGCAACTCTGTAGTTCAGAATGAGAAGGTTCTAGGCCCATTCTCCATATTTTATCTCGATGTACATGGAGGATGAGCCTGGTATGTCCATGCCTGTTAGGCGCCATTTAACCTTTCATGTGTTTGTGCGCCTTAAAACCCAGTTCAATTCAATATATCACTAGTGGATCCAGGATGATGTATAAACTCAGAGTGGATCACTAGCGGATCCAGAGGGAAGCCCGTGTGGGCTGGACTGACTGAGATTTTCTAAATTATATAAGATATATTATATTAAGCCCCCCACACCACCACCACACCCGTGAAAAGTCGCAAATGTTTGGTTTTTATTGTTAAAACATTTGGTCTAAGTTAGACTCTCTCCCCACGCCTCGAGGTAAAATACTGGATCCTCGTATGCTGATCTATCAAACTCGAGTTAAAAAATGTTTTGCTTGTTTAATTATGTTATTTTTAAGTTTCGGGTATTTATTAAAGCTTATTCGCACCACTTAGATTTTAAGAGAAGGTAATGGCTTCGCCTCAGAGAGAATGAAAAAACAAAAAGCAAAAAAATAAGGTTTTTTTTCATATTGGCACTAATAATAAATAAGAGTATTTTTGAAAAGCTTATATTTTATATTGAAGTTTATAGTATGAGTATATACAAAGGAAAAGCAGATACTCAAGTAGTGTATATTTATAGGGTATAATAGTATGTACGTTTATGGTGTATTTATACAAAGTATACACGGATACTCAGGTTATAGGGAATTTAACTTAATGTTATTGGGTTTATATCAGTAGTAAAAATAGGTTTATATAGTAGTAAAAATACAACAATCGTGGTCACTGGCAATATCCATACATTTTTATACATACACTTTTATATTACATGGTTATTAAATATAAAATATGAGAAGTAATTGCATCTTTAACAGTAACACTGAGATTTCACAACACACATACATACAAGTGCATGCATAAATTATTATTATTATTATTATTATTATTATTATTATTATTATTATCTTACTACCTACTTCTAAATGCGGAATTCGGAATGCGGAATTCGGAATGCGGAATGCAGAATTCGGAATGCGGAATTCGGAATTCGGAATGCGGAATGCGGAATGCAGAATTCGGAATGCGGAATGCGGAATTCGGAATTCGGAATGCGGAATGCGGAATGCAGAATGCGGAATTCAGAAGTCAAGAAATTGTTATGTGTGTGAGTGGTGTAGTAGCATTAGTAGTAGTAGTAGTAGTAGTAGTAGTAGCAGTAGCATTAGGATTAGTAGTAGTAGTAGTAGTAGATATAGTAGTAGTAGTAGAATTAGTAGTAGTAGTAGTAGTAGCATTATTATTAGTGTAGTTGTAATAGTGGTAGAAGTAGTAGTAGTAATAGTAGTAGTAGTAGTAGTAGTAGTATTAGCATTATTAGTAACACTAGTAATAGAAGTAGTAGTAGTAGTAGATATAGTAGTAGTAGTAGCATTAGTAGTAATATAAGTAGTAGTAGTAGTAGTAGTAGTAGTAGCTCTAGTAGTAGTAGTAGTAGTAGTAGTAGTAGTAGTAGATCTAGTAGTAGTAGTAGTAGTAGTAGTAGTAGAATTATTATTAGTAGTAGTTGTAGTAGTGGTAGTAGTAGTAGCAGTAGTAGAATTATTAGTAGTAGTAGTTGTAGTAGTGGTAGTAGTAGTAGTAGTAGTAGTAGTAGTAGTAGTAGTAAAAGTAGTAGTAGTAGTAGTAGTAGTAGTAGTAGTAGTAGATCTAGTAATAGTAGTAGCATTATTATAATTATTTTTTGCGTTGTTTTTTTTCATTCTCGCTGAGAGCCATTACCTTCTCTTAAAATCTAAGTGGTGCGAATACGCTTAAATATATACCCGAAAGTTAAAAAAAACATAATTAAAAAAGCAAAACATTTTTTAACTCGAGTTTAATAGATGTGATCCAAGGATTCACACACGCGGATCCAGGATTTTACCTCGAGGCGTGGGGAAAGAGTCTAACTTAGACCAAATGTTTTAACAATAAAAAACAAACATTTGCGATTTTCACGGGTGTGGGGTGTGGTGGTGGTGTGTGTGGGGGGAGGAGGGGGCTTAATATAATATATATTATATAATTTAGAAAATCTCAGTCCGGCCCCCACTTTCTTCCCTCTGTATCCGCTAGTAATCCACTCTGAGTTTACACACCACTCTGGGTCCGCTAGTGATATATAGCGCTGGCAAAAATTACTACGAAATGCGGAATGCGGAATTCGGAATGCGTAATGCGGAATGCGGAAGTCAGGAAATAGAAGTGAAGTAAATGTGAGCCAAATGGGCCATCGTAGTTCCCTTTGTCTTCATTCATAACTGTTCTGTCCATGTTTTTGAATATATCATTCTGCATACATTCTTACCAGTTTGACATCTCATCGTCTTAAACGTGCATGTAATGTTTTACAACAAGATCTTAACCACTTGAATAATAGTATTCTACATTGTAAATTAATTTATTTTAAATGGGATACTCTTAAAACAATACAGAGATAAACAAATGCATTAAATCTATTACACAATATAATTTATTTGTTATGTTAAAATATTACCTTGAATATTGTGTATTATAAAACACAAATGTCTCTGTTTTTAGTAATCTAGTAGGCTAATACTATTGAATTGCTATCCATTTATGACTCAGTTTCTACAAGCCCACATTTGCATAAACAACTGAGAGAGAGTTATAGTCATGTTTGCATCCAATTAGTAGAATTGTAATGAGTGTCAATCAGAAGTTCAATATGCGTTTTTTTCTAATCATCATACTTTGTAAAATGCCACATTTTTTCAATTTGTAATGTATGTTTAGTATTAGTATGTTAAAGCACTTCATCCTGACCCCAATTAATGTGTAAACTGAAATCTTACCAATATGTGGAGCAAACTACATTTAAGTATTTTTCAGAAATACGCATATTTATCAGATGCATCAAGGAGCTATTTGGCAAATAGAACCTTGATGCATGCAAACAATGCAAATAGCACCTTTACGCACGGAGTTTGTGTAACATTTGCAGATATGACTTTGATGAATTTATCATTACATATGCTAATTGATAGAATATAATGTCAATTATTTTTTTCAAAGAAGATATGACTATTTCCAATTGATTTATTGCAAAAAGTCAAAATCGACCAAAAGTGCAAAAGTGCAGCCACCTGACCATTTTAAGAAAAAAATGCAGGGGATGTTTGGAGACGTTTTCCTAGATCTGCTTTGACCGCAAGACGATTTGCCTTAGTGACGTTTTTTTACTGGTCTGCGGCGCCGCAGTCGAGGACAGAGATCGCGATTTTTGGCCCTGGAAACAAACCTGAACAATTATGGAGGCCTTTCACGTTAAGTCAAAAAAAAAAAAAAAGAACAGAAAGAAAGGCATTTCAATAGAAAAACAAATACTAGATATATGGTAAAAATATACATGTATTACTGTGTAAAAAATGCAACCATGAACAAAGTGATATTGCTTTGAGATGTGTTTTCGCGACACAGTAATTGGTTCACTCGTACTTGAGACATCTCGTACTTAGTTTAATAATATTTTATTGCAGATGTGTTACAATACATAATTTCAACATCACAATATTCATAGCAACATATGCAAATGGATTGAACTACAAGTTATTACAACATTAGTTACAGTTCTCTCCATTACTGGATGTCTAAACTCAGCGAGTTGATTTTTTATATACGCCATCTTCGACAAAAGTATGTGTTTTTTTTTTATGTTTGGACTGTTTGTGCACAGGGTTCGACACTAACTTTTTTTATGGAGGACTAGTGACTTTAAAAATCTAGTAGTCCTCCTGAGAACTAGAAGGTCCTGAAAACAGACGTTTGGCAGACTTTCATCAGCTCTTTACGTCTTTGACCGAAGTGAGATTTAGATACATTTTCAGCCCTAACCAACTTGACACATGTTGATCGAATGCAATATTATTCTGGTGTTCGTTTCATTTTTATTGAAAAATACTTATTATTCGACAATTACCCCAAACCTATTTTTCATTCATACACGCATTGAGTAACAAAACACAAAATCATTACCTAATCCATAGACATAGATAAGTTATTGATGGCTGTGACTAATCGTAGGATTCAATACATTTCCGTTGATTTCTCTCGTCTATAAAACAATCACAAAAAAACTCGTTTGGATATGACTTGAAACAAACTATCTAGACGTTGAAAATGAATGTTTGTTATAGCTAGATGGTCGGATTGACAAAACAAAAGTGAATTTTGTCAGGGTGAATTTGATTAAATCAATGTTTTTTGTCTCCCCTTTTCGAAGAAAAAAAGAGACATAGGTGTTGCTTTTCTGGCGGCGGCGTCAGCATTCAAGTTTTGCATTAAGGTCATTTTCTCATAAACTGTATGCACTAGAACTTTCAAACTTTGCTTATAGTTGTATCATGGGTGGTACATCACAACGTGACAAAGCAAATGTGGAAGTGACCTTGACCCTCTAAGCAAAGGGCATATAACTTACTAATTTTTAGGTTCAACTTTTGCGTTTAGGTCACTTTTTCACAAACTGTATGCACTAGACCTTTCAAACTTTGCTTATAGTTGTATCTTGGGTGGTACATGGCAACGTGACAAAGCAAATGTGGAAGTGACCTTGACCCTCCAAGCAAAGGGCAAATAACTTAATTAGTTTTAGGTTCAACTTTTGCGTTTAGGTCACTTTTTCACAAACTGTATGCACTAGACCTTTAAAACTTTGCTTATAGTTGTATCTTGAGTGGTACATTGCAACGTGACAAAGCAAATGTGGAAGTGACCTTGACCCTCCAAGCAAGGGCAGATAACCTTATAATTTTTACCTTCAACTTTGGCGTTTAGGTCACTTTTTCACAAACTGTATGCGCTAAGACCTTTCAAACTTTGCTTATATTTGTATCTTGGGTGGTACATTGCAACATGACAAAGCAAATGTGGATGTGACCTTCACCATCCAAGCAAAGGACAGATAACTTTAGTTGTTACATTTACATCACAGTTTCTCATGAACTAGAGTTATGCACTAGATGTTTTAAACCTAATTTATAGCTTAATCTTTGGAAGAAAACATATTCTATTTTGACGTAGTTGTGTCTTAGGTAGTGCATCATTTTTTTGGATGCCTGGATTTCATCTATGACCTTGACCTACTTTTTGGAGCTGATGATTTTTAGCTCTACTGGCCAAAGCAGGGTTCTCGTTACTTTTTCAAAAAGGCCTGTTCAACCTAAAGTTATTGAGAACCCTGCAAAGGCCTTCATTTTTCATCCGATCTTTACCAGATTGTTAATATCAAAGAAAGCTCGCACAAGTTCGAAAACCAGCCAGATCAGACGAATAACAGTGGAGTTATGGCCCTTGAAAATGATATATTCTGCCTCGTTAAACTGATCTTTACCAAACTTTAACAGATGTTTTGCCTTTTTTTTTTTTATTATTATTATTTTTTTTTTTTTATTTTTTTTTTGTTTTAATTAATTTTTATTTATTTTTTTTTTATTTATTTTTTTTAATTTTCTTATTTCATTATTGTTTTGTTTTAATTTGTTTGTGTGTGTTAACGCCGTGTTAGCAGGAAGCATTGCTGTGCCTTTTGCATTTTTTTTCCAGTTCATTGATTTTTGATGGTGTTACAGCCCCTTGACATTTTTTGTTTTAATTTTTTGTCGGCGCTACTCCTCCTAAACGCCTTGTTGGATTTCGACGAAACTTGGCAGGAAGCATTGGTAAGATATCTAGTTGTGCATATCGCGCTTTTGATCCAGTTTGCTGATTGATGACAGAGTTATGGCACTTTGACATTTTTACTTTAAATTTCTTGTCGGTGCTACTCCTCCTAAACCGCTTGTTGGATTTCTATGAAATTTGGCAGGAAGCCTCAGTATGATGTCTAGTTGTGCAAAGCATGGTATATCAATTTTGGACAAGTTCGAAAACCAGCTAGATCTAGTTAGTAACGACAGGTTATGGCCCTTGATTTGTTGAAAAATGCTATATTGTATTTTCCTTTGTTAAATCTGTAGTTATTACATTTTTTACCTGATCTTTACCATATTTGTTTAGAATGTTAATAATATTAGACCCTCCCCACACCCACTATTTTTATGAAATTTCATTCGTAGAAGAAAGTGGAACAAATTAAAAAATGCCCATGCCAGACTAGACACAGGAGACTTATTGTCCATGATTCCAGGTGAGCGATCTAAGGCCATCCTATCCCTGTTGTATTTGCAATGTTTTAAAAAAACTACTGATGGGGATTTTATGTCGACAATCCTTGATATAAGAGCCGTTTTAGCCAGTAGAGCATCCACAGGCCCTCTTGTTTTTAATAGAATGGCATTTTGTTTTTAAACAAATGCATTTAAATGTCATTTCAGCAAACGGCAAACTTTATTGTTTTTAATTACTAAAATGTTTACAAGCTTTCATTTAAGCATCATTGACCTTTTTATTTTTAAGTCCAGCCTCCGTTATGCGAGACATGTGAATCCACGGATTTCTTGTTTATAAAGAGTTTACTTCATAAATATATAAATTTTATATTTATTTCTCATTTATGTTATTATAATTAAGTACCAGTCTTCACATTTTGCGTTTTCACTCATGCACAATACATATATACTAAGTACATGTAAATAATAAACTAAACATTTCATAAGAAGGAACCTGTAATAAGAGACCACTTGTATTAAGCGACCATTTTTGGTCCTTCCATTGAGTGGTTTCTTAAACCAGGTTTGACTGTACATCATGATAATGTGTTTGCAAAATATTTAAGCATACAATTTTGGTTTTGTTTGATAGTGAAAAATTCCCAATTTAAGGCAAAACAATGTAAATTTTGCAGTTGAATGGGTATACCGGTACCATTCCCGAAAGGATGGGAAAACTCTCTGTGTGCAGTGACATACGGTATGAGAAATGATTGCACACGGCCAAGGCATATATGCACATACAGTATGAAATGCATGTGTTTATCAGTGTTAAAATATCTAAATTTGCCATAAATGTGATATTAAATGGAAGATTTATCATTTATTGATTAGGAAAGAGCGTTTATTTAGAGTTTTGTGTACGGTAGTTTTTAAATGAGAAGGGTGTGCAGTCTGAAATTGTCCACATGTTTTTTGGTCAAACGCAGTGAAATGTCTTGGGGTGCATACTATAAACGTCCATATGTAAAAAACAAAAACAAAAAAAGCTCCCTAGACGTCAAATAAATGAGACTACAGATTGTGATACTCAAAATGGTGATTTTAAGGTAAAATCGGTTTGTTTGTTTTTTGCATCTTTTCTTCCCTCTTACATGAACTCTCCCCGTGTGGTTGCCGGGGTAGAATACAACCACTGCAAACACACCGTCACATGCAGAGGGGTTAAGGACCCCCCCATTCATATTCATTTTGTCATTTTTTGTTCATGCTCATTAAAGGTCTTCATCATGACCCCTGCATTGTTTCAGGTGCCATCTTGCTCACATCACTAAGAGCAGTGGCAGAAAAACAATAAACGTGGCTCCAGCGTAAATGGAGTTTTTGCGATAGATTTTGCAGCAACTCTGCAGTTCAGGGTGAGAAGGTTCTAGGCCCATTTTCCATATTTTATCTCGATGTACATGGAAGATGAGCCTGGCATGTTCATGCCTGTTAGGCGCCATATAACCTGTAATGTGTTGGTGCGCCTTAAAACCCCAATTCAATTCAATTCATAGATGTACAGATGTATAATAGAGTCTTTAATGTATGATTTCTTATTATTTTCAAAAATCTGACAAACTTAACACATTTTAGTGTCGCAGGGGAGCATCTCACATATTCAGCATATTTTATTTCTTTTGTTTCATTTTCAGTGTTGATATGGTTCCTTCAGCATTTTTTACAGACACTGTTGGTAAGTAAATCAGTATACCACAATATAATTACAAAGTACAATTTGTTTTGTTTGTTTGTATGGTGTTTTACATAATTTTCAACACATGTAAGGTTATATATGATAGTGAATTTTTTGTGGATGGAGGCAGACCACCCACTTTTCCTCGGTAGAACCAGCATTGTACACCTCCCGCCATCCATAAGAATCAACACTTCCTCACTTACAAGTCGAGCTCCCAGTGAGATTCGAACCAGCAGCAGTGACAGGCGAAGGTTTACAATGCAACGTCGTTTACCAATCGGCCACGGAGACGCAAAATTACGAACCACAATATGGCTGCAGCAAAACAGCTGCAGGAATTCAATTAATTCATTTCAAACTTTATTAGATAAATCGAATACAGCATCAGTTTCATCTTATTTTGCAAAACATAATAATAATATAACAAATAATGAGTAGGTGAATTATCAAATCTGTTATGAGTCATATGTTATAGATCAATTTTAAGCATGCATTTAAAAACAGTTTATATAATGATAAAGCCAGAAAGTTCATGCTGAACTTATATTAATCACTCTCGATGGCTTCCTGGGTAGAACCAGTACTAAGCAATGTGGATTAATTATAAGTCTTGCTCAAGGATAAATAACGTGGCCAGGGCGAGGAACTAACCCACTAATAAATTTATACAATTTGCTAGTTAGAGCGCTATTCTGTGGGTTTAAAAGTTTATTTAAAACAGTTATTTCAGATATTCAATCAGCAATCATAGTTTTTCGAATATCCTTAGGCCACCCTTAAAAAGATATTTGTTCGCTGTTTCCCGACCCAGGATTTCATAAATGGGTAGGTACCGTAGGTAGGTAGGTGTTTTTTTTTGTGTGTTTTTTAAAAAGGACAGTAAACACCTTAAGAAATTAAAGAAAAATATACTGAAGATAGCAATAAAAAAGAAAGTAAAGAATTGCTATAAAAGGTTTTGGGTAGGGCCATTTTTTGTGGGTACCGGTAGATAGGGAAACAGCAAACCAACCTTTTTTAATAGTCTGCCTTATATTTATCACAGAATAGGAGAAAATGTGCTTCCTATCAATCTCTGATCAAAATTTACATAATCAGTTTTCTTTTAAAGTTTTTGGTCTTGTAAAATGTATATCTACCCCTTTAATACTTGTTAAAAAGTAATACGCAATGTAAATAGAATTTTCATTCTATAAAACTAATATCAGGAAAGATTTGCTGAAATGTTGGTATACATTTAGTAGCTGTATAATCTTCTGAATGACAAGCAATGAATCATTGCTTGTTGGCAGTATCAATGCACAAAATGTTTTGGTGTTTACTATACTTTTTCAACCAATCAGTTGTCTCTGATTTTCAAATACTTGCACCATTTATTCATGAAGATTTTACTAAAAAGCAGTCTTTGCGATGAAAAGCGTGACCTAAATAGAGACTATCGATAAAACTTATGGCAAACACTAAGTCGGATAGAGTCTATGAAGAATAATCTTCCCTATTAAGAAACCGCAGTTAGCCGCTATGCTCCCTCATTTTCGGTTTCTTAATGGTGAAGATTTCTCTTCATAGCCCATATCCTATACGTGGTATGCAAGAAAAATAGATTGACCAAGCTTATCCAATGAAGAAAGGGAAATTCCAACCAGAGGTAAAACTGTTTTAATTGGAACCTCGGCAGAGCTCACTTCTGATAAACAAGTTTTACATTGTGTTGGAATTCCTAATCTTCACAGATACTTAGGCTGACCATAAAATATTGGTGGTTTACTGTTTCCAAAAATCTCACCCTAAAGTGTTTCTCGCAATTCTTTAACATATTTTTTTTTTGCTATCTTCAGTTTATTTTTTCTATAATTTCTAAAGTTGTTACAGGTGAAAAAACAAATTCAGCTACCTACATAACCATACACTTAAGAAATCAAGGGTTGGGTAACAGCAAACAAATAATGTTTTAAGGGTGGCCTTATAAATGTAACAAAACTGCCAAAATTAATAACATTGAAGCTGTTATTCCAGATTTAGCCCATGTGTTGCCTATTAAAGACATATATTTACAATTGCACGATTCAAATCCTGGTCAATGGAGATGCATCAAATTATGTTTTAATTTGTTGCTCATAATTCAATTCAAAATAGAAGAATGTACAATCCCTAGTCGGTGAACAATGTCTTACATTTAGTTCCATTATTACATGTATAGTAATTAATGACCGATGCAAAGGAAGAGCGGTATTCAGCTTGGGGTCTGACAAGTTTTTAGCTCTACTGGCAGAGCTTATCGGACGATGAGTTGTCCGTCGTCGGTTAACTTTTGCCTTGTGAACACTCTAGGGCCTTCATTATTAATCTGATCTTTACGAAACTTTGCCAGTGTCTTTATATCAGTGAAAGCTCGGACAAGTTTGAAAAACAGCCAGATCGGATTAATTTCACCGGAATAATGGCCCTTGTTTTGGCTGAAAAATGCCATATTAAGCCTTGTGAACACTATTGCACCTACATTTATTATTTGATCTTTACCTTACTTGCATAGCTTGTTAACATCAATAAAAGCTTGGACAAGTTCGAAAACCAGCCAAATCGGATCAGTAACACCGGAATTATGGAACTTCTTTTTTCAGAAAAATACTATTTTCTGCCTTGTGAACACTGTAGCACCTTCATTTATTATTTGATCTTTACCACACTTGCACAGATTGTTAATATCAATGAAAGCTCATATAAGTTCGAAAACCAGCCAAATTGGTTCAGTAACACCAGAGTTATGGCCCTTGTTTATTTCTGGAAAATGTTATATCAATCCTGAACACTCTAGCACCTTCATTTATTATTTGATCTTTACCAAATTTTGCACCGATTGTTAATATCAATGAAAGCTCAGATAGGTTTGAAAACCAGCCAATTCGGATCAGTAACACTGGAGTTATGGCTTTGAAAACTTACCAAATTGAATGAGTAACAGCAGAGTTATGGCCCTTGATTTGCTGAAAAATGCCATATTCTGCTTTGTGAACAGTCTAGCCCCATCATTTATTGATCTTTACCAAACTCACTCAGATTGTTAATATCAATGAAAGCTTGGACGAGTTAGAAAACCAGCCAAATGGGATTAGTAACAGTGGAGTTATGGCCCTTGTTTTTCTGAAAAAAGCTGTATTCTGCCTTGTGAACACTCTAGCACCTTCATTTATTATTTGATCTTTACCAAACGCATTGTTAATATCAATGAAAGCTCAGAAAATTTTGAAAACCAGCCAAATCGTATAACACCGGAGTTACGGCCCTTGATTTAGTTAAAAATGTTGTATTTTGTCTCATTAAAGGGACACATGGCAATCTTGATTTTTTGAAAACTCACGGCGTCCTGTTAGCTTTTCTACATAAATTGCATTTGTTCAGTCATTTAAATGTTAATTATAAGGATTGTATTAAGCAATTGTTTTTGCATATTATTGCACCAATATAATATTAAAACTTGTAGTATAATAAGACGAAATAGTGAATACTTAAAATTTGATCTATTTAAATGTATCCAGGGTAAAAGTCAAAATGATACTGGATATATAAATCGACACACCCATTTCAAACACTTCAAGATTGCCGTGTGTACCTTTAAGACGATAGAGATTTCATTTCGACAGATTTTAATGAAACTTTGCCGGGAAGATCAGTACCAAATCTAGTTATGTATGTCGTCACTGTGTTCCAGTTAAATGATTTTTGGCTGAATTATGGCCCTTTAAAGGTTTTAATACACAAACTTTGTTTAGGATTTTTTTTTTCCTGAACCCCCTAGCCGGATTTCAGAGAAACTTTGCAGGGATGATCAGTACCAGGCCTAGTGGTGCATATCATCACTATGTTCCACTTGAATGATTTTTGGCTGAGTTACGGCCTTTTAAAAGTTTTACTAAATAAACTTTATCTGGACTATTTCTCTTGAATCCTTGGCTGGATTTCAACGAAACTTTGCAGGGATGATCAGTACCAAGCCTAGTTAGCATGTTTATACCGTATTTCGGTTGAAAGATTTTTGGCTAAGTTTATTTAGTCATCGCCATAATATTTTGGTTGAAAGAGTTTTTGTCCTTTAAAGGTTTTAATACACAAATTTTGTCTGGACTACAATCTCCTGAACCCCTGATCGTATTTCAGTGAAACTTTGCAGGGATGATCAGTATCAGGCCTAGTTGTGCATGTCATCGCCGTGTTCCGGTTGAATGATCTTTGCGGAGTTATAACCCTTTAAAGCTTTTGATAAAGTGAGAAAAGTTTTCCTGAAACACTGGCTGGATTTCAGTGAAACTTGGCAGGAAATGATCAGTACCAAGCCTAGTTGCGCATGTTGTTGGTGTGTTCCCCATCAAGGACTCCATATAGCCAGTAGAGTGATACGGGCCTCTTGTTTAGGCCGTTTCTTTGACTGAGACTTCTAATTTTAATGTTTCTGTTTTCAAAGTTTAGTACATGTGCATGACAGTGTCTAACATAAGTTGTCATTTCAGCATAATTAATGATTGAGCAGTATTCAGCTTTGGAACTGACATGTTTTATATGCCGTTCCTTTGACTTCGAGAATTTAATATTTCTTTTTACAAAGTTTAGTTCATGTGTATCTGTCACAAGTTGTCATTTCAGCTATGGTAGAGAGAAGTTTAGTTCAAGTATTTAAATTTGTCACAAGCTGTCATTTCAGCTATGGTAAAGAGAAGTTTAGTTCATGTGTATCTGTCACAAGCTGTCATTTCAGCTATGGTAAAGAGAAGTTCAGTTCATGTGTATCTGTCACAAGCTGTCATTTCAGCTATGGTAAAGAGAAGTTTAGTTCATGTGTATCTGTCACAAGCTGTCATTTCAGCTATGGTAAAGAGAAGTTCAGTTCATGTGTATCTGTCACAAGCTGTCATTTCAGCTATGGTAAAGAAAAGTTTAGTTCATGTGTATCTGTCACAAGCTGTCATTTCAGCTATGGTAAAGAGAAGTTTAGTTCAAGTATTTAAATTTGTCACAAGCTGTCATTTCAGCTATGGTAAAGAGAAGTTCAGTTCATGTGTATCTGTCACAAGCTGTCATTTCTGCTATGGTAAAGAGAAGTTCAGTTCATGTGTATCTGTCACAAGCTGTCATTTCAGCTATGGTAAAGAGAAGTTTAGACAAGATGGATTGCAAGGAGATGCAGGAATCTTCAGAGTCAGGTGTGTCATCAATTACATAATCTCATTAAATCTCCCTTCTATTAATGGCTTTAATATTGCACCTGTATTCCCTTTTAAAACTTATTTTCAGATTTCTGTTTTTGAATATGACCTTTTTAAGACTGGACGTGTCATGTAGTGGCATTGTCCATCAGTTAACATTTAGTAACATTTAGATGACAAAAACTTAGTGATTGTGGCTAACCGCTTTTGAATTATTAGGTCTACAAAAATGAAACTGTGTACACATCTTCAGCATGATCCAATGAATTGTTCAATACCGTACTTTGAAATAGGCCCATAACTCTCTGAATACTATATATTTTTTAATTATTTCCCTTTAAAAATGGTTTAACATGGAACTTAACCTTGCCTTCTGTCAAGTAACTGTGGCTTATAACTTCAAAAAATTAGGTCTGAAATAATGAAAAATTCTAAAAAATCTTAAGCATGCTCCAATAAATACATATGAAAAAACCCATAGCTGAACCAATTTCCCTTTGAAAGAGGTTTAACCTGGAACTTAACTTTGCCTTCTGACAAGTGATTGTGGCTAATAACTTACAAAGTATTGGGTCTACAACAATGAAACTGTACACATCTTAAAGCTGCATTAGCCGTAAATTTTAGCTTAAAGGAGTTGATGCACTATTTTCAAACTCCATTTATTTAAAAGGGCTCTGAAAAACTCGAAAAAAGCTGAAAGAAATATCAAAATGCCATGAAAAATAAAGAAGATATGACCGATTTAAAATTTGCAAAGACATAATGGAAGTGGCCATCTTGGAACGATGACATCATCGATCACGCCTTTTTACTATAAATGGCATGTAGACAAAACACATTTTAAAGCCAAAAAATCACTGCTATTGATTAAAAACTAAATATACAGATGTAAAATGTATAAATGTTATGCCTATTTTTCATTTGCAGTGATTTTCTTTGCTTAAAAAGACATTTTGTCACTATTCCATATTGTAAAAAGTGCGATGATGTCATCTTTCGTAGTTGGCTATCTCCATTTATGTTTCTTTGCAAATTTTCAATAGGTCATATCTCCTTTATTTTTCATGGCATTTTGATATTGGCATTTTGATATTTCTTTCAGCTTTTTTCAAGTTTTATAGAACCCTTTAAAAATAAACCTTGTTTGAAAATAGCGCACCAACCCTTTTGAAAAAACACGAAATAATTACATTGACAAGTGCCATTATTGAATATTTACTAAATAGAAACAAGATGTTTTGATGGAATTCAATAGCGGTACCAAAACAATAGTACCACTTCTTAAAACTTAATTTGAAATTATTATATTTTTTTTTTTTTTGCAGTGGGAGATGGAGCCCAACTGGATGTAGAGATTGTGTGTTATGGTCTGGGTAACTTTGCCGACTCCTATATAGCCAGGTACCAGCTGGCATTCTTAATGGCTCTGAGGGACGAATTTAAGGTGAATATAATACAGACCAACCAACCATCTGTTAGGACTAGTGTTAATGTGTTTGTGATCGCCAAATTTGATATTTGACATTTTCAGGGTATATATACCAGAGGAAAGGTACTTATTGGTCATATTGTTTTGGAAATAGAAACCAGAAATATATAAAAAAATACATATAGGCCTACATACATATATTTGAAAAAAGTTGATAAATACACAAATTCACATGCAGATTATAAAACCAAAGAAGTAGTTTAGAATTTTAGAATTAAATTAACAAACAAAAGCATAATGGGTAACAGAGTATTAGCTAGCCAGCCATGTTTTGCACAACTGTTTTGGAAAAAAACACTGACAAATTCAGTTTGACTCAGTCACTGACTAACAGGAACAATGCTTATATGTGTTATATAATGCCTAGCCTCAGTGTAAACACTGTGCTTATATTTGTTGTATAAGAGCATGGCCTCTGTATACCCTAGTTGTGTATTCACTCAGGTTCCCTGCGAGAGATGTGAGATATATGATCCTCAGTTCACACCCGAGGAGAAGACCACTCTGACAGAACTCCACTTTACCGTGCTAGATGTGAATCAGGTAAAACCAATGCTGTATTCCAACCATGTCATGTTTCATACACACATGCTGTATTACAACCATGCCATACTTGTATTTCATACACTCATGCTGTATTACAACCATGTGGTGCTAGTATTTCATACACTCATGCTGTATTACAACCATGTCATGTCAGTATTTCATACACTCATGCTGTATTACAACCATGTGGTGCTAGTATTTCATACACTCATGCTGTATTACAACCATGTCATGTCAGTATTTCATACACTCATGCTGTATTACAACCACGTGGTGTCAGTATTTCATACATTCATGCCCCGTGTGGTTACGGGGCAAAGAATAGGATCTCTGCAGATCCCGTTGAAGGGGAAGGCAGAGGGGTAGAACTCCCCCACCCCCCCAATTCATGTTCATTTTATCATTTTTTGTTCATGCTCATTAAAGGTCTTCATCATGACCCCTTCATTGTTTCAGGTGCCATCTCGCTCATATCACTAGAGCAGTGGCAGAAAAACTATAACGTGCTCCAGCGTAAATGGAGTGTCTACAATAGAATTTGCAGCAACTCTGCAGTTCAGGGTGAGAAGGTTCTAGGCCCGTTCTCCATATTTTATCTCAATGTACATGGAAGATGAGACTGGCATGTTCATTCCTGTTAGGCGCCATATAACCTTTCATGTGTTGGTGCGCTTTAAAACCCCTATCAGTTCAATTCATACACTCATGCTGTATTACAACCATGTTGTGTCAGTATTTCATACACTCATGCTGTATTACAACCATGTGGTGCCAGTATTTCATACACGCATGCTGTATTACAACCATGTTGTGTCAGTATTTCATACACTCATGCTGTATTACAACCATGTGGTGCCAGTATTTCTAACACTCGTGCTGTATTACAACCATTTCATGTCTGTATTTCATACACTCATGCTGTATTACAACCATGTGGTGCCAGTATTTCTTACACTCGTGCTGTATTACAACCATTTCATGTCTGTATTTCATACACTCATGCTGTATTACAACCATGTCGTGCCAGTATTTCTTACACTCGTGCTGTATTAAAACCATTTCATGTCTGTATTTCATACACTCTTGCTGTATTACAACCATGTGGTGCCAGTATTTCTTACACTCGTGCTGTATTACAACCATGTTGTATCAGTATTTCATACACTCATGCTGTATTACAACCATGTGGTGCCAGTATTTCATACACACATGCTGTATTACAACCATGTTGTGTCAGTATTTCATACACTCATGCTGTATTACAACCATGTGGTGTCGGTTTTTCTTACACTCGTGCTGTATTACAACCATTTCATGTCTGTATTTCATACACTCATGCTGTATTACAATCATGTGGTGTCAGTATTTCTTACACTCGTGCTGTATTACAACCATTTCATGTCAGTATTTCATACACTCATGCTGTATTACAACCATTTCATGTCAGTATTTCATACACTCATGCTGTATTACAACCATGTGGTGCCAGTATTTCATACACTCGTGCTGTATAACAACCATTTCATGTCTGTATTTCATACACTCATGTTGTATTACAACGATATGGTGCCAGTATTTCTTACACTCGTGCTGTATTACAACCATTTCATGTCTGTATTTCATACACTCATGCTGTATTACAATCATGTCGTGTCAATATTTCATACACTCATGCTGTATTACAACCATGTTGTATCAGTATTTCATACACTCATGCTGTATTACAACCATGTGGTGCCAGTATTTCATACACGCATGCTGTATTACAACCATGTTGTGTCAGTATTTCATACACTCATGCTGTATTACAACCATATGGTGCCAGTATTTTTTACACTCGTGCTGTATTACAACCATTTCATGTCTGTATTTCATACACTCATGCTGTATTACAACCATGTGGTGCCAGTATTTCATACACCCATGCTGTATAACAACCATGTTGTGTCGGTATTTCATACACTCATGCTGTATTACAATCATGTCGTGTCAATATTTCATACACTCATGCTGTTTTACAACCATGTTGTATCAGTATTTCATACACTCATGCTGTATTACAACCATGTGGTGCCAGTATTTCATACACGCATGCTGTATTACAACCATGTTGTGTCAGTATTTCATACACTCATGATGTATTACAACCATGTGGTGCCAGTATTTCATACACTCATGCTGTATTACAACCATGTGGTGTCAGTATTTCATACACTCATGCTGTATTACAACCATGTTGTTTCAGTATTTCATACACTCATGCTGTATTACAACCATGTGGTGCCAGTATTTCATACACCCATGCTGTATAACAACCATGTTGTGTCGGTATTTCATACACTCATGCTGTATTACAATCATGTCGTGTCAATATTTCATACACTCATGCTGTTTTACAACCATGTTGTATCAGTATTTCATACACTCATGCTGTATTACAACCATGTGGTGCCAGTATTTCATACACGCATGCTGTATTACAACCATGTTGTGTCAGTATTTCATACACTCATGATGTATTACAACCATGTGGTGCCAGTATTTCATACACTCATGCTGTATTACAACCATGTGGTGTCAGTATTTCATACACTCATGCTGTATTACAACCATGTTGTTTCAGTATTTCATACACTCATGCTGTATTACAACCATGTGGTGTCAGTATTTCATACACTCATGCTGTATTACATACACTCATGCTGTATTACAACCATGTTGTTTTGGTATTTCATACACTCATGCTGTATTACAACCATGTCATGTCAGTATTTCATATGCGCATGCTGTATTACAACCATGTGGTGTCAGTATTACATACACTCATGCTGTATTACAACCATGTCGTGTCAGTATTTCATACACTCATGCTGTATTACAACTATGTTGTGTCAGTATTTCATACACTCATGCTGTATTACAACCATGTGGTGCCAGTATTTCATACGTGCATGCTGTATTACAACCATGCCGTGTCAGTATTTCATACACTCATGCTGTATTACAACCATGTCGTATCAGTATTTCATACACTCATGCTGTATTACAACCATGTGGTGCCAGTATTTCATACACTCTTGCTGTATTACAACCATGTGGTGTCAGTATTTCATACACTCATGCTGTATTACAACCATGTTGTTTCAGTATTTCATACACTCATGCTGTATTACAACCATGTCATGTCAGTATTTCATATGCGCATGCTGTATTACAACCATGTGGTGTCAGTATTTCATACACTCATGCTGTATTACAACCATGTGGTGCCAGTATTTCATACACTCATGCTGTATTACAACCATGCCATGTCAGTATTTCATACACGCATGCTGTATTACAACCATGTGGTGTCAGTATTATATACACTCATGCTGTATTACAACCATGTCATGTCAGTATTTCATACACTCATGCTGTATTACAACCATGTGGTGCCAGTATTTCATACACTTATGCTGTTTTACAACCATGTTGTGTCAGTTTTTCATACACTCATGCTGTATTACAACCATGTGGTGTCAGTATTTCATACACTCATGCTGTATTACAACCATGTCATGTCAGTATTTCATACACGCATGCTGTATTACAACCATGTGGTGTCAGTATTTCATACACTCATGCTGTATTACAACCATGTCATGTCAGTATTTCATACACTCATGCTGTATTACAACCATGTCATGTCAGTATTTCATACGTGCATGCTGTATTACAACCATGTGGTGCCAGTATTTCATACACTTATGCCTTTTTACAACCATGCTGTGTCAGTATTTCATACACTCATGCTGTATTACTACCATGTGGTGTCAGTATTTCATACACTCATGCTGTATTACAACCATGTGGTGCCAGTATTTCATACACACATGCTGTATTACAACCATGTCATGTCAGTATTTCATACACTCATGCTGTATTACAACCATGTAATGCTATATATACTAAAAACACAAATGCTATATTTCAAAATTAAAGCAAATACTTTATTCCAGATACACATGCTACAGGAATATAGTATAATTTGCATTAATTTTGAAATATAGCATTTGTTCCAGATACACATGCTACAAGCCCTGTGTGGTTCCGGGGGCCCCTTTCGGTTACTGGGCAAAGAATAGGGCCACTGCAGATCCGTTGGAGGGCAAGGCAGAGGGGTAGAACACCACCAAATTCATGTTCATTTTATCATTTGTTCATGCTCATTAAAGGTCTTCATCATGACCTCGGCATTGTTTCAGGTGCCATCTCGCTCACATCACTAGAGCAGTGGCAGAAATACAAACGTGGCTCCAGCATAAATGGAATATCTACAATAGAATTTGCAGCAACTCTGCAGTTCAGGGTGAGAAGGTTCTAGGCCCGTTCTCCATATTTTATCTCGATGTACATGGAGGATGAGCCTGGCATGTTCATTCCTGTTAGGCGCCATATAACCTTTCATGTGTTGGTGCGCCTTAAAACCCCAATTCAAAACACATGCTACAGATAGAGATTTATTTTGGCAAAGGATTAATATATATTCATCAAACATTACAACATGATGCTAAAATACAGTTTTAAAACTAGAACTAGCCTCTGCCCTTTTAACCCCTGCACTTTTGTTTGCACCAATGTAATTTTGCTTTATAATCACATTCACTTGATACTGCTTATGTTATATATGTCAAAAGCTTTAAAAGGGCCATAACTCATGTAAAAATTATCAAATCAAAAAATAATTCTTCACTATCACCTTCACATCAGCATGCCACATGTTAAAACAGTCCACCTAAAAATGAATGAGGAGTTAAACAAATGAGGATTTCTTCTAGATATAAGTTAAAAGATCAAAGGGACATATGATAAAATAAAAATTGAACCATTAATATTTTACTTCGCTATCACGATGTCATCGTGCTAAATATTGAAACAATAAACCTGATAGTGAACGAGGAGTTAGACACACAAGATTACCCTATATAATATTTATTAAAACAATGGGCTATAACTCATATAAAAATGATCAAATCAAAAATATGTTTCTTCACTAACCTCTTCACATCATACTTAATCAGCATTCAAAATATTAAAACAATCCATCTAAAAATGAATATTTAGGAGTTAGACACAATATTTCCCTATATAACATTTATTGAAAAGTCAAAAGGCCATAATCATGTAAAAATGGTCAAATCAAAAATTGTTTTCCTCGCTTACATCTTCGTATCGTACTTAATCAGCATGCAAAATATTAAAACAATCCACCAAAAAATAAATGAGGAGTTAGACACACAAGATTTCCCTATATATATATATTAAGAAATGAAAAGGCCATAACTCGTTTAAAGATGTTAAATCAAAAAGCTTTTTCTTCACTAACATCTTCACTTCATGCAAAATATTAAAACACTCCACCTTTAAATGAATGAGGAATTAAGCACACGTGATTTTGGTCTACAGACGAAAGGACGGACAAGCTCAAACCAGTATACGCCCCTTTAACTTCGTTGACGGGGGATATAACAACAAAATGTAATGTCCATGGCATGCAAATCGAAACCAGAGACAACAAGGTTCTTTTTTTTTCTTTTCTTATTTCCATTATGGTCCCTACCATTAACTGTGTCAGCGAGAGACAAGAAAACACAAAATGTGACTGACGAAAATAATGCACATATTAACTACTGTTTAGGGTAAATAAATATTCCTTACTTTTTGAAATGGTTAATAAATCAAAAATAAATCCATATATCCAATTTAAGACATTCTTAAAATTCTATCACAAACTAATAAAGCTAACTGAAGTTATTTGAAAATTTTCTTCTGCTCGGCATCAACAATTTGACTGTAAAATAGTTATTTCTCAATTGATTTTCAAAACATTTTTTTTTTTATTTACCACTGAAAATGTTCAGCTCCAAAGATTTATAATTTTATGTAAGGAAAGTGTTTTTTCTTAATTGTTCATGTAAATACGGAAACCCCTTTGGCTGAAACATGTGCCCCAAACAATAAAGATTTAATAGAAAAGCACATTTGACTAGAAGAATCTCCGAATTAAAAATATGTCATAAAATATATCACAGGGATATATCTATATCAAACATAATTTAAAAACAACAACAAAGAAGCTGTATTCCAAACGTAAATGCTTCATTACAACTAAACCTGATATATTCCTAACAAACATGTTATATATAGAGAATCCTACCTCAGTGACTGTGTATTCTTGACTTTGACTTTTTTCAAGTTGGATGAAAAGATAGAATACGAGGCTACTGATCAGTAGTTGCAGGTTTGAAATTATCATTTTCAAAGTTCCATGTTGACATTGCAGGAAGGGAAGAAACTGTGTGATAAGGGATGGAAGACTGTGTTCTACATGCCCCACTGTGGGAAGGCTCTGTATAACAATCTGCTCTGGTGTAACTGGGGACAAAGTTTGAAACGACTGATCCTCATTGGTAACAGCTTCTCCAGAATGATTGACAGGTAAATACAAACCCTAAACAATATTTCTCCAGAATGATTAACTGGTGACTACAAACCCTAGACAATCTATTTCTTCAGAATGATTGACAGGTGACTACAAACCCTACACTATCTATTTCTCAAGAATGATTGACAGGTGACTACAAACCCTAGACAATATATTTCTCCAGAATGATTGACAGGTGACTACAAACCCTAGACAAAACTAGGTCAGCTCGACATCCAAGATGGCTACCATTACCATATATGTTTGAAGCTTTAAAAAATCTTCTTCTCAAGAGGGATGGAAGACTGTGTTCTACATGCCCCACTGTGGGAAGGCTCTGTATAACAATCTGCTCTGGTGTAACTGGGGACAAAGTTTGAAACGACTGATCCTCATTGGTAACAGCTTCTCCAGAATGATTGACAGGTAAATACAAACCCTAAACAATATTTCTCCAGAATGATTTACAGATGATTACAAACCCTAGACAACCTATTCGTCCAGAATGATTGACAGGTGACAACAAACTCTATACAATCGATTTCTCCAGAATGACTGGCAGGTGACTACAAACCCTAAACAAACTATTTCTCCAGAATGATCGACAGGTGACTACAAACCCAAGACAATCTATTTCTCCAGAATGATTGACAGGTGACTACAAACTTTAGACAAACTATTTCTCTAGAATGATTGACAGGTGACTACAAACCCAAGACAATCTATTTTTCCAGAATGATTGACAGGTGACTATACAAACCCTAGACAATCAATTTTTCCGAAATGTTTGACAAGTGACTACAAACCAAAGACAGTCTGTTTCTCCGGAATAATTGACAGGTGACTACAATCCCTACTAGCCTAGACAGTCTATTTTCAAAACCTACTCATGTTTGAGTTCTGTGTTAAATCTCTTAAAACCTACTTGTGTTTGAGTTCTATTTTAAATCCATTAAAACCTATTCTTGTTCGAGTTCTATTTTAAATCTCTAAAAACCTACTCATGTTTGAGTCCTATTTTAGCTCTAAAGACCTACTTGTGTTTGAGTTATATTTTAAATCCATTAAAACCTATTCTTGTTCGAGTTCTATTTTAAATCTCTAAAAACCTACTCATGTTTGAGTCCTATTTTAGCTCTAAAGACCTACTTGTGTTTGAGTTCTATTTTAAATCTCTAAAAACCTACTCATGTTTGAGTTCTATTTTAAATCTCTAGAATCCTACTCATGTTTGAGTTCTATTTTAAATCTTTCAAAACCTACTCATGTTTGAGTTCTATTTCAACTCGAAAGACCTACCCGTGTTTGAGTTCTTTTTTAAATCTCTAAAGATCTGCTCATGCTTGAGTTCTTTTCGAAGGCACAAGCTGATCTATTGGGATCACTCTTCGTCCGTCATCCATCGTCCGTCCGTCTGTCGTTGTTATCTTTTGCTTCAAACGACTTCTCAGAAACCGCATGGCCAATTTTGACCAAACTTCACAGGATGATCCTTAGATGAATGCTTTTTAGATTTGTTAAAATTAGGTCAGCTCGACATCCAAGATGGCTACCATTACCATATATGTTTGAAGCTTTAAAAAATCTTCTTCTCAAGAACCGCTGGACAGATTTGGACAGTTTTTCTTTTAAAATGATCGCCAATGCCTAGACTATCAAGTTTGTTCAAATTAAGTCTTCGGGTTCAAAAATGTACGTGCCCCTGGAGTCCAAAGTTTGTATATTAAGATTTTGCATGTTTTTCATAGACTTATATAGGAAAAAACTTTAAAAAATCTTCTTCTCTGAAACCACAAGGCACAGAGCTCTCTTGTATTACATGTAGCATCAGCTTATGGTCTTCTGCTAATTTTGTTCAAATGGTGACCCTGGGGTCAAATTTGGCCCCGTCCCGGCGGTTACAGTTTTACATAGACTTGTATAGGACGAAAAAGGGAGCATAAATCCGGTAATACTGGGTCGATTTTGATGCCGAAACGATATGCACATCTTGACATCATAGGTAAGGATCCTGTAAAGTTTCGGAGCAATTGGTTGAAAATTGTGGGAGGAGATAGACACAAGATATTTTCACGTAAAATTTGACGAAAAAGAAGGCATAACTCCGGTAATAATTGGTCGATTTTGACTCCGAAACGATATTCACATCTTGACATCATAGGTAAGTATCCTGCAATGTTTCTAAGCAATCGATTGAAAAGCGTGGGAAAGACACACAAACTTTTCGGGACAGAAGGACGGATGGACATGGCTAATGCTATATGCCCCCTCTCCATTCGGTGGTGGGGGCATAAAAAAAAAAATCTTCTTCTCTGGAACTACAAGAGCCAGAGGTTTAATATTTTGCATTTACTATAAACTTATGGTCCTTTACCAAGTTTGTTAAAATGGTGACCCTGCGCTCACATTTGGCCCCGCCCCAGGGGTCACATGTTTTACATTGACTTGTTTAGGGAAAAACTCAAAAAATCATCTTCTCTGAAACTGCAAGAGTCAGAGGTTTAATATTTTGCATTTTCTATAAGCTTATGGTCCTCTACCAAGTTTGTTCAAATGGTGACCCTGGGGTTCAAATGTTTTACATAGACTTGTATAGGGAAATACTTAAAAATATTTTTCTGAAACTACAAGAGCCGGAGGTTTTATATTTTGCAGTTACGATTAGCTTATGGTCCTCTACCAAGCCTCTTCAAATGGTGATCCTGGGGTCACATTTGGCTGCGCCCCTGGGGCAAAAAATAAGTTTAACTTGGCCACCATAGAAAAATCTTTGAATTACTTCTTGTACACTCACTCGGGGTAAACCCGGTATCAATGCAAATGTATTCTCGACGAAAACCAGCCATGGTTGCGCGACGAAAAATCAATGCTGCCTGTATTTTGTAGTTATTCGGCATAACAATACCATTGTATAAATCTGTCACGGTGTCCGGACGATTGCAATTCTAATGTCACGGTTTCTCCCTACAGTGTCAAGGATTTCCTACGACATTTACAATGTTGGTTAATGGAGGGAATCGTAGATACCAGTAGGTTTGAGAGTGTGATGGAGGCTAATAGTGGCAAATTGTTTTTGCATATTACTGTTGATTATATATTAAAACCCATGGTAGAGTAACGAAGAACAGTTGAACAATCAACATTGCATTTAAAATATATGCAAGTATGTTTAAAGTCAAAATGATACTGAACCCGGGGCTAGAGGGCATAAACGGTAGCGAGCATTTTTCACTACCTTTCAATCAAACCGAGACTGAAATATTTGTTGTATTTATTGTGTTCGGCGATTTCCAAATGTCTCATTTCATGCTCTTTCTCCCTTTAACATGTATGCCAGGTCAATACAAACTTGTAGTATGTTGGTTACACTACAATAGCTTACATATGGAATATTGAAAAAATAAATAATTAATAATAGGATGGGTATGACGGATATATGAAGATTTAGTAGATCACAATAGTCTTTGACGCTATCTTACACACGCTGCATGAATTGATGTATGGAAAGCCGTATTGGCTTTTATTAATAACATAGTAGAATAGGCGATAGCAACAAATGGTGTTTACAAAGGCAATACGACACCCCATAATGATGGTTGTGTTCATAGTTTTAAATTATTCTCCTACTGAACATTATGCAGCTAAGTGTACGAACGTAGATTCGTAAAGTTGGTATGAATTACACTATGTATCGTTTTCGTGTATGTTAAATGGAATAGTTTTATGATTAATCCTGTAATTCAACTGTCCATATTATTGTTGTTTACTGTCCGTCCATGTGACATTCGCGCGTATGTACATCATGTACATGATGAAAAATACAGAGAATAATGTTTGCATCTGCTAGTTAGACTCTGAAAAGAGAAATATCGTCGTTGAGTAACCGTCACATTAAACATGTTGTCGAGAAGCTGCGACACTTTCAGGGACAAATCGGACATGCATTTTTTTAAAAAACAGTTCTTTTTAACCATATGACAAACAATATGAACTAATTATTTTCTACTTGTTTGTATACGTTTTGATACAGCATAAGGAATTAAAATGCTATTTTAAGAATTCGTTCATTTAATAAATTGATGTATAAAATGTGGTTTATATAGAAAATATGCAAAACACTTTTATTAAACATAATTAGTTAACTCATATTAGCCTATATAAGGATGTATTTCGCGTGAGAAACTCTCTAAAAAGCAAAATGCTTACCATTTTTATTCAAAATCTATGTTTGTAAACAGACATCGTTGAGATTCATTGACTATTTGTGACGAAACCGATACCACTGTCGATGAGCAACCATGACTGGTTTTCGTCGAGAATCCATTTGCACTGATACCGGGTTTACAACCAGTGACACTGGGAAGCTAGGGCCGTGGGTTCAAATCCCAATGGACTTTTTTGTTTTTTTTGTTTTAATTCTTCATTTTAATTATTGTTTCCTGTTCGGATGAGTTTTTGCTGTAACACAGTTGTTATTTTTTTCTAAAGTTTGTATATAAAGATTTTGCATGTTTTACATATACTTATATAGGGAAAACTTAAAAAATCTTCTTTTAAATTGTTAGCATGGAGTTGTGGGTTTAAATTTCGGATGAGGGTTGAGGGTGTTGTTGTGTTTTGCACTTGTAAAAAGGTATTGAAAGGAATTTAATGATGAAACCCCTTGATATAAGAGCCATTATAGCTTGTAGAGTATTCACAGGCCCTCTTGTTCTTCATTAATATTATGATCGCTAACCCCTGGTCTATCAAGTTTGCTCATTTGAAGACCCTGTGTCAAAGATGGCTGCAGCCCCTGGGTCCAAAGTTTGTATGTAGAGATTTTGCATGTTTTTACACGACTAACATAAGGAAAGACTTCAAAACATCTTCAATCAGCATTTGCGAGAGGAAATATTTTTCATCGTTGCAAAGAGCCTCAGGTGGTGATCCATTCAGGGCCAAGATTCAGGGCCATCTTGGCCCTCTTGTTTAAATCTCTCAATACTTACACAAGTTCTGTTTTCAATCCCTAAAAAACTACTCTTGTTCAAGCTCTAATTTCAATCTCTGAAAACCTACTCTTGTTCGAGCTCTATTTTCAATCTCTAAAAACCTACTCATGTTCGAGCTCTAATTTCAATCTCTAAAAACCTACTCGTTTGAGTTCTATTTTAAAGCTCTAAAAACCTACTCATTTTGAACTCTATTTTCAATCTCTAAAAACCCACTCATGTTCGAGCTCTATTTTCAATTTCTAAAAACCTACTCATGTTTGAATTCAATTTTAAATCTCTAAAGATGTACTCAAGTTCGAGTTCTATTTGATATCTCTAAAACCATACTCTTGAGTTACTCCATAAATTAATGGAAATAAAGTGTTACTACATGCACTATAAATATGATTTCATTAAAACTGAACAAATATGTTAAATATTTCGTATTAACGTGAAGATGTGCTTTTAAATTTCAGCACACCTGAAAGGATTCTACGTAAAACTGCAAACTATGTAATGAAGGTAAGATTGTAGATAGTCGTTTATTAATAACAGGTGATGAAGGACTTGTCACTTTGGTGAATGATGAATAATATTATGTGATCTTCACAATATTGTGTGATCTTGGTACTCCAGCATACAGTTTTGATGTGGAAGGTAACAGTTAAAGATGAATGGTCACCCTTTTTGTAGTATTATCAATTAACAAATTTAACTCTTGAACATCATATGAACATTTCTTGATAGTCATGGAGAGAAACATTAAAACTGCTACTAGGTTGTATGTAAAAATAAGTATTATTTACATGATGTAGATACTACTTTTACCACTGCGTGACTGCACGGGGAAATGAGGTAAATCTGAACTGTATAGGTGCACAACCATTGCCAGATTATTTATAAATACATTAACCTGTGGATTAATTTACCTGTTCAAAGTTTTCTACGTCATCAAATGAAATCTTATTCTCACTTTTCACAGATATTGCAATGTGTGAATTGTAAATATCTAGTGTTGTGTATTGATTTCGGAGAACTTTAACCGTTATTCAGAATCCTTGCTTCAGAATCAGAGCCAACACAGAGTAATGTCATATTTTAAAAGGAAATTCTCAAGTTTTGATTGGTCAACGGGCCATAGATTAAGTCTCTCGATGTGAATGTTTGATAATTGTCCCATGGGTGCATCGTACACAATAAAAAAATGGCAGAGGACAGGTTTGTTGAGGAAACCTCTAACGATATCTTTCTAAGTAACTCTGAGTTTTCCAACTAGACCAACATTATTGGAAGTAGTGTTGAAACCCATTTTAAAGATAATAAAACGCATTAATTTTTCCGATGAACGTCAAATTTAGATTAACAGAAAACTCTAAACTTGACGTTTAAACATCTGATGACTTTCGTAAAATTGATCTAAATCACTGTGGAATTTGTGGTAAAAATGATGTAAAACACTATTCAAACATTCTGGAATGAAATTGAGGCAAGCTTATTTATATTGGTGAAATTTGCTGGATGAAAAAAATAATAGTGTTCAATGTTGTTCCTTTTGAATTTAAACAAAAAAGAAAAGCGCAGTATAACAGATTTTTTATTTGGATTCTTCACATAGAACATGCTCTCATTCTCTTCTTGAAAACTATATTCCCACTCACCTTGTGGCTCGAGTGAACATAATTTTCAGATGGTAAATATAAGCCCATGGCAAGTATCCAAATAACTTATCTTCATAAGCTTCACTCAACATTTAAATATAAGAATCTTTCCTGGGTTACAGGTGAAGATCGGGAATTCCAGCACGAGGTATAATTATTTTTATCAGAACTGAGGCTCTGCGAAGTTCTGATTAAAACAGTTATACCAAGTATTGATTCTTTTTCTTGCATATCACTTACATTCTGTGCATTGACGTCACCATCTCACTAACATTTTGCATGTTTATTTACACAATGACGTTATGCAGCTGTCATTGTAGCATGGTCACTGAAATTCCCTTTGTATTTTCAAAGGTGTAAATTGTTTATTTGAAAATAACACCTGTCAGTATAAATGGTGTGCTCTCACAGGTTAAATTTATTGGAAGTTAGAGTATGGCAAGTACATGGACATACTACAAAACAAATAGAGTATGGTCTGATCTCATAGGTTAATTTAAACATCCCATGCACAGCAGGCTTTCCATCACCCATGTAAAACACAGATAACCTTATCTGGGCCTTTTTTTTAGCTCTACTGGTCGAAGACAAGCAGAGCTTATGGGATGACGTGTTGTCCGTTGCCGTCCGTCCCGTAAACTTTTTCTCGTTAAGACGATAGGGCCTTCAATTTTTACCAAACTTAACAGGTTGTTAATATCAATGAAAGCTCGGACAAGTCCGAAAACCGGCCAGATCGGACCAGTATCGGCGGAGTTATGGCCCTTGATTTAGTTAAAAATGCTAATTTTTGCCTCGTTAAGACGATAGGGCCTTCATCTTTCACTCGATCTTTACCAAACTCTATCAGATTGTTACTATCAATGAAAGCTTTGACAAGTTCGAAAACCAGCCAGATCAGACCAGTTAAAACAGAGTTATGGCCCTTGATTTAGTTTAAAATGCTTTATTTTGCCTCGTTAAGACAATAGGGCCTTCATTTTTCATCTGATCTTTACCAAACTTTACCAGATTGTTAATGAAAGCTTGGACAAGTTCGAAAACCAGCCAGATCGGACCAGTAACAGTGGAGTTATGACCCTTGATTTAGTTAAAAATGCTATATTTTGTCTCGTTAAGATGATAGGGCCTCCATTTTTCATCCGATCTTTACCAAACTTTACCAGATTGTTAGTATCAATAAAAGCTGGGATAAATATGAAAATCAACCAGATCGGACCATTAAAGGGACACACGGCAATCTTGAAGTTTTTATCAAACATCAAAATTAGCTTCTCAATTTATTAATTCAGTGACATTTTGACTTTAAACCTACTTGCATATTATTAAATAAAATTTTCAGTTTTCAATTTTCATCGTTATTTTATAAAATATTGAAATATATTATTGGTGCAATATTATCAAAAGTCAGTAATGTACAAAAACAAACAGCTTTATACTAAACTAACGGGACACTGCGAGTTTTTAAAAATCAAGATTGTCGTGTGTCCCTTTAACAGCGGTGTTATGGCCCTTGATTTAGTTAAAAATGCTATATTTTGACTCGTTAAGACAATAGGGCCTTCATTTTGCATCTGATCTTTACCAAACTTTAACAGATTGTTAATGTCAATGAAAGCTCGGACAAGTTCAAAAACCAGCCAGATCGGACCAGTAACAGCGGAGTTATGGCCCTTGATTTAGTTAAAAATGCTATATTTTGCCTCGTTAAGATGATAGGGCCTTCATTTTTCATCCGATCTTTACCAAATTTTACCAGATTGTTAATGTCAATAAATGCTCAGAATGCTTAAAAAAACAGCCAAATCGGACCAGTAACAGCAGAGTTATGACCCTTGATTTAGTTAAAAATGCTCTATTTTGCCTCGTTAAGACGATAGGGCGTTCATTTTTTATCCGATCTTTATCAAACTTTACCAGATGATTGTTAATGTCAATGATAGCTCAGACAAGTTCGAAAACTAGCCAGATCGGACCAGTAACAGCAGAGTTATGGCCCTTGATTTAGTTAAAAATGCTATATTTTGCCTCATTAAGACGATAGGGTCTTCAATTTTCATCCGATCTTTACCAAACTTTACCAGATTGTTAGTGTCAATAAAAGCTCGGATAAGTTCAAAAATCAACCAGATCGGACCAGTGTCATCGGAGTTATGGCCCTTGATTTAGTTAAAAATGCTATATTTTGCCTCAAGACGATAGGGCCTTCATTTTTCATCTGATCTTTACCAAACTTTAACAGATTGTTAATGTCAATGTTAATGACAAGTTCAAAAACAAGCCAAATAGGACCAGTAACAGCAGAGTTATGGCCCTTGATTTTTTTAAATATGCTATATTTTCCCTCTTTAAGACGATAGTCACTCGCTTCATTGATGTTATAATAGCCATATTAGCCAGTAGAGCATCCACAGGCCCTCTTGGGCCTCTTGTTTTTTATTCTACCCTCTCAAAAAATCTCATTTTCAGAAAGAAAAAAAATTGGAAAAATAGTATATTTTTATTTCCTCCGCTGCAAATTTGAACCGCCATTTACAAAAAAACATCGAAAACTTGCACGAGTAAAAAACAGTATGAACATGTTGATAGGCAAATACTAAACACAAACGTATCGATAGACTCATTTATCCAATCAAAATCATTGTTAGAATTATTATAATGTATCGACGTAAAAAGACAACTGCCAGGTGGCTGCAATTTGGTACGCTATGTTGCTGGCCAAAAACAAACGCATGCGTCGTTGGTTAAGATAAGTAAAGACTGCAGCAAATCTGTGACCAGATGCGGGAACAGTTTGGCACAGTTAGGCCAAACAAACGAGTCAAGAAAAACTAATCTGATCATTTGAACTAAACATTGTACAAAACTAAACATTTTACAAATAATCATTTTTGCAAAAAGTGTTTAAAATTGAAAGTTGCAAAATGCTCACAATTTTGTGAAACTGTATTATTGTTTATTCCATGTATATTGTTCAGAATGATTTGATGTTATTCAAACAATATTTATACCCAAACAGGGTATATTAAAATCACCTCTGTTTGTCCGTCTGTCCATTACCGCATCTCCTCCTAAACCGCTGAACAGCATTCAATCAAACCATATGATGACGGCGTGCAAGAGCACTAATGTCTATTATTTTTGGCTCAGAGCCCAGGGGCCCTCAGGGTGGGTAGGGAGGCGGGGGTGGGGTGGGGGGTCAAAATGTCAAATAAACTTAACTTGGTGTATGTAAACGTCTATAAAAGATAAGCAACATATTAAATGATTTTATTAGCTCTACTGATCAGAGATCAGCAGAGCTTATGCCGTGGTGCGGCGTCCGTCGTCCGTCCGTCTTTCTGTTTGCCCGTCCGTTAACTTTTATTTGTAGCGACTACTCCTCTGAAACTACTGGATGGATATTCATAAAACTTTACCGAACTGTTGCCCATGAAGTCTAGTTGATCCTAGCAAAAATTCATGTTGATGTGAAATCCAAGATGGCCGCCAAAGCTAAAAATAGATTTTTTAATTTCAAGTTTGTAGTGACTACTTCTTGAAAACTATAAGTGATATTGATATGGGACTTTTTCTAAAATAATCAGCATGACATGATGTTGGTCCTTGTCGAAAATCGTTTTGATTCGACGTTAAACGTGGCTGCCAGCGGCCATATTTGTTTACATAGAGTTATATAGTAAAAACTTGTAGCGACTACTCCTCTGAAACAACTTGGCGGATTTTCATGAAACTTCACAGGAATGTTGCTCTTGATGTCTAAATGATCCTAGCAAAATTTCAGGTCGGCCGGAAATTCAAGATGGCCGCCACGGCTAAAAATAAATTTTCAAAATACAAGTTTGTAGCGACTACTTCTTGAAAACTATAAGTGATATTGATATGGGACTTTTTCTAAAATGATCAGCATGACATGATGTTGGTCCTTATCAAAAATCGTTTTGATTCGACGTTAAACGTGGCTGCCAGCGGCCATCTTTGTTTACATAGAGTTATATAGTAAAAACTTGTAGCGACTACTCCTCTGAAACTACTTGGCGGATTTTCATGAAACTTTACAGGAATGTTGCTCTTAATGTCTAATTGATCCTAGCAAAATTTCAGATCGGCCAGAAATTCAAGATGGCTGCCACAGTTAAAAATAGATTTTTAAAAAATAAGTTTGTAGCGACTACTTCTTGAAAACTATAAGTGATATTGATATGGGACTTTTTCTAAAATAATCAGCATGACATGATGGTTATCCGAGTCGAACATTATTTTGATTCGACATTAAACATGGCTGCCAGTGGCCATCTTTGTTTACATAGAGTTATATAATGAAAACTTGTAGCGACTACTCCTCTGAAACTACTTGACGGATTTTCATGAAACTTCACAGAAATGTTGCTCTTGATGTCTTATTGATCCTAGCAAAATTTCAGGTCGGCCGGAAATTCAAGATGGCCGCCATGGCTAAAATTAGATTTTCAAAATACAAGTTTGTAGCGACTACTTCTTGAAAACTATAAGTGATATTGATATGGGACTTTTTCTAAAGCCATGATGTTGGTCCTTGTCGAAAATCGTTTTGATTCGACGTTAAACATGGCTGCCAGCGGCCATCTTTGTTTACATAGAGTTATATAATGAAAATTTTTAGCGACTACTCCTCTGAAACTACTTGACGGATTTTCATGAAACTTCACACGAGTGTTGCTCTTGATGTCTAATTGATCCTAGCAAAATTTCAGGTCGGCCGGAAATTCAAGATGGCCGCCACGGCTAAAAATAGATTTTTTAAAAAATGAGTTTGTAGCGACTACTTCTTGAAAACTATAAGAGATATTGATATGGGACTTTTTCTAAAATGATCAGCATGACATGATGTTGGTCCTTGTCGAAAATCGTTTTGATTCGACGTTAAACATGGCTGCCAGTGGCCATCTTTGTTTACATAGTGTTATATAATGAAAACTTGTAGCGACTACTCCTCTGAAACTACTTTACAGATTTTCATAAAACTTCACAGGAATGTTGCTCTTGATGTCTTATTGATCCTAGCAAAATTTCAGGTCGGCCGGAAAATCAAGATGGCCGCCACGGCTAAAAATAGATTTAAAAAAAATAAGATTGTAGCGACGACTTCTTGAAAACTTTAAGAGATATTGATATGGGACTTTTTCTAAAATGATCAGCATGACATGATGGTTATCCGAGTTGAACATTATTTTGATTCGACGTTAAACATGGCTGTCAGTGGCCATCTTTGTTTACATAGAGTTATATAATGAAAAGTTGTAGCGACTACTCCTCTGAAAGTACTTGACGGATTTTCATGAAACTTCACAGAAATGTTGCTCTTGATGTCTAATTGATCCTAGCAAAATTTCATGTCGGCCGGAAATTCAAGATGGCCGCCACGGCTAAAAATAGATTTTCAAAAATCAAGTTTGTAGTCACTACTTCCTGAAATCAAAATCAATCAGTAGAGCTTCAAGGTCATTGACCTCTTGTTATTTTTATTATATCGAACTCGGACCGTCTGCACGGGGGCCCAGGGGTGTGGGATGGATTGGGGGGGAAGTGGGTGTTGTGTGTGTGGGGGGGGATTTGGATTTTTTTTTTTTATAATTATGTCTTAAATGAAACATGATGATGGGATTACACTGTATACTTTTGTTTACATGTTATAGTTGGGCCTGGAGGAAGGGGCATCAAATACACTAATAATGCAATTACGGTGTAATATTTTCATACTTTTGCACATTAATTGGTATAATAGTCATCTAATAAAGAGATACACTGCATGTCTAATGATTTATTATTTAAAACTCGAGACGTCTTCCCTGGGGTTCGGGTTGGAGGGGGTGGGTAACGGGGTCAATTTATTTTAAAAAATTTCTCAATGAACATTTTGATGTAGGGATTACATTGTATATACTGTGGGGCTGTGGGGGTGGTGGAAATGACCTGTGTGAAGAAACGTGGGTATTGAACGACGGCAGCGCCGTCGAATTCGTTCTAGTTAGTATTATACTTGGTAGTATAGATCATCTTTCTGATGTTTTATTGGGATCATTTTAATAGTGCCTCCACCATTTTAAGCATGCACATGGGTTTAGACAGCCAAACAAGGATTTGTTAAAAAAGTAAAAAAATGTCAGATATAAATGTGAGATACTTGTAAAGTATATATAAACAAATAATTTACATGTTTTAATTTTTTTTGTTTACCAAAAAACAGAACTTGAAGTTTTCCATTGGCAATTAAAGTTAATCAAAAAGGTGCTATCAGTGTGTATTTTCAAATAATAATTTATTTTCCGACCAAGCAATAAAATCATTGAAATCAAATGGAATTTTATTTTTTATTTTTTCACTCCTACGACATTCATAGTGAACATAGGGAAAAAAAGGCCCCTGTATGCAAGAATGAAGTATATCAACCCAGTGACCAAAATTTTTATCTAGACGCAGCACACATAGATATTTATGTCTCCCCCACTTTGTGGAGGGGAGCCATTGTTTTTGTGTTGTCTGTCTGTTGTCTGTCTGTCTGTCTGTCTATATCACAAACTTTGTCTGGGCTAGTTCTCCTGAACCCCTGGCCGGATTTTTTCAAGGAATGATCAGTACCAAGCCTAGTTGTGTCTATCGTCGCATATCAAGTTATTTATGGCGGAGTTATGGCCCTTTAAAGGTTTTAATACACAAACTTCCCCCCCCCCCCCCCCCCCCCCCCACTGACTAGTTCTCCTCAAATGCTTGCCAGATTTCAACGAAACTTGGCAAGGATGGTCTGTACAAAGCCTAGTTGCACATTTCTTCACCGTGTTCCGGTTAAATAACTTTTGGCGGTATGGCCCTTTAAAGGTTTTAATACACAAAAAATATTTCCAGACTTTCTCCTGAACCCCAAGCCGGATTTCAATGAAACTTGGCAAGGATGTTCAATACCAAGCCCAGTTGCGCGCATTATCTTCGTGTTCCACATGAATGATTTTTTGCGGAGTTACAGCCTTTTCCCTGGTGGCGGTGACATCTGGTTTTACTAAAAACAACCTCTAGTTATTTACTTATTTTCAGATACACCCGCACACATTGGAGGAATCCTTACCAGTACCACCACAGTATGAGGATATATTCAATGACACAAGCATCCATACTTTCATCTCACACTGTCTACAGGAAGTACCAAAGGAATTGTGGGAAGATAATCTCCAACCCAAATATGATGATGAGGATGCTGAAATTATTTTAAGATGACAGATTGCAATATGGTTAATGTATAGATCTATTAAATAAAAGCTGTATTTAAATTTAAAAACACTTGTTTGGTTAATTGCAATTGTCTTGCCAGGTTAAAACCAAATTAGAAACCTTAGACCAACTTGTTAACTAACTTAAATTGTTAATTGCTCATCAACACATTGTTTGGGTTATTTTTAGCCTCCGCATAGAGGGGAAGGATACATAGGAATCTGGGAACCTTGCCTTACAGTCTCTTATTATCCAATAGAATCCTATGGTTCTTTAACATACTCGGAGGGTAGACTGTTAGATTTAAAAACCCGGTTCACATCCTAATCCAGAGGTCAAGGCTAAGGAAAGCTTGTCTGAGAAGGACACATCAAAATTACCCAGTGGTGCCAATGAGACTGAAACTTCACATCTGGACAAAAAAAAATCAGTTAAAATTGGGAAAGGTTGACACAGCCTGCTGTTCTAGGATTGCAAGAGATTTTTGGCATGATCTGAAGATGATCCGATTTATTAGGCATGATCTGAAGTTGATCAAAAATTCATTTTGATCAGTTTAACAAGTGGCTATCTTTGTTCACCTAAAAGACAAGGCAGTTTTGATTTTTGTCGAGGAAAAAACAGCCACCCAGCTTTATGATTGACAGAATCTGTTCAATTTATTCTTTAAAGGGAACTGAAGTTGAAAATACAGTGTACATATGTGTAAGACGAGCCTACTTAAGGGGTAAATCATCAATGACAAAGTAAACTAATAAGGTTCTGTGTAATGTCATAGATTAGGGAAGCAGATGGATAAGGATTTTGAGCCATTTGTAAGAAAACTACATATCGGGAGTTCCATTTCGATCGAAGGGAAAATGTAGGAGGAGTCGCAAACACAAGAATGCTTTCACTATATACAGCATATAATAAACTATGTCCGGAAAAGGGCAAAGGGCATTACTCGCCTTAAATTATAGGATAGGAAAGCCCTTTCACATATTCACATGTCCACCTCATTTCAGAGCTGTATACCAAGTTTCATTTCAATCAGATAGGAACTGTAGGTTAGGTAATTTGTTGATTGGACGAAGAAACTACAGTATATTTATATATATATACACAATTTACTGAATTCACAGTATCCTAGTGATCCGGCACCTTTCATTGTCACTGTCTTAAACCCCCAACATTTACTGCCGGGGTAGTAAATATTTGTAGGAGGGGCCTATCAAATGACCACTGCTGCACACAGCCTGTCTGTCAACTAAAATAGCTGGTGTAAACATGTCCTACACATGTATGCTGAAGCAGACGACTATATTTGAATTAAATCGCAATAATATTTCTTAAACGAACATTGAATCTTTTCCTATACAGTTTTAACCACAAAAAATCAAGATTTAGTGCCTTTTTGAAGGTCTGTTGACAACCCACTTTAAATTGTGATGCTTTATATTGTCTGGTTTTGATGATAACATAGTGAGAAGCTGTCTGCTGCAGCACGCTTGTTGATAAATATAGCGACGTGGGAAATGTTTAAATTCTGTAGGCCCCTCCCGACAAATTCAAATTGTTTGACAGTTGGTTTAAATAATTATTTGAAACTATACTTTACAAATGATTGTTTAAAAAAACAATTGCACCAATTGAATTAACATGTTTAAATGTGTATTTGTGCAACTTTTCGTAATTTATTTTACAGTAGATTATTGAAACAAAAGGCCCAAGAGGGCCTGTGGACGCTCTACTGGCTAACATGGCTCTTATAACATCAATGAAGCGAGAGACTGCCATTTATGTTTTTTTGAAAGTTTTGGGCAAAATACAGCTTATCAACTAAATCAAGGACCATATAACTAAAAAATCTGGTAAAGTTTGGTAAAGTTCAGATGAAAAATGAAGGCCCTAACGTATTAACGAGGCAAAATATAGCATTTTTAACTAAATCAAGAGCCATAACTCCTCTGTTACTGGTCCGACTGGTCGAACATAGAGCTAAAAAACAACAACAAAAAAAACGCACATTTATTGACATTAACAATCTGATAAAGTTTGGTAAAGATCGGATAAAAAATAAAGTCTTACGAGGCAAAATATAGCATTTTGAACTAAATCAAGGGTCATAACTCCGCTGTTACTGGTCCGATATGAATGGTTTTCGAACTTGTCTGAGCTTTCCTTGATATTAACAATCTGATAAAGTTTGTTAAAGATCAGATGAACAATGAAGCCTTTATCGTCTTTACGAGGCAAAATATAGCCTTTTTTAACTAAATCAAGGGCAATAACTCCGCTATTAATGGTGTGATCTAGCTGGTTTTCGAACTTGTCCGAGCTTACATTGATATTAACAATCTGTGCAGTTTGGTAAAGATCAAATAATAAATGAAGGTGCTAGAGTGTTCACAAGGCTTAATATGGCATTTTCCAGCAAAACAAGGGCCATAACTCCATTTAGCTGGTTTTCGAACTTGTTCGAGCTTTCATTGATATTAACAATCTGTGCAAGTTTGGTAAAGATGAAATAATAAATGAAGGTGCTAAAGTGTTCACAAGGCAGAAAATGGCATTTTTCAGAAAAAACAAGGGCCATAACTCTGGTGTTACTGTCCCAATTCAGCTGATTGTCGAACTTGTCCAAGCTATAATTAGTATTAACAATCTTTGCAAGTTAGGTAACGATCAAATAATAAATGAAGGTGCTAGAACGTTCACAAGGCAGAAAATAGAATTTTTCAGAAAAAAAAAGGGCCATAACTCCGGTGTTACTGATCCGATTTAGCTGGTTTTCGAAATTGTTCGAGCTTTCATTGATATTAACAATCTATGCAAGTTGGGTAAAGATCAAATAATAAATGAAGGTGCTAGAGTGTTCAAAAGGCAGAAAATGGCATTTTTCAGAAAAAACAATGGCCATAACTCTGGTGTTACAGACCCAATTCAGCTGATTTTCGAACTTGTCCAAGCTATAATAAGTATTAACAATCTGTGCAAGTTTGGTAACGATCAAATAATAAATGAAGGTGCTAGAGCGTTCACAATGCAGAAAATAGCAATTTTCAGAAAAAAACAAGGGCTATTACTCCGGTGTTACTGATCCGATTTGGCTGGTTTTCAAACTTGTCCAAGCTTTCATTGATATTAGAAATCTGATAAAGTTTGTTAAAGATCAGATGAACAATGAAGCCCTTATCGTCTTTACGAGGCAAAATATAGCGTTTTTAACTAAATCAAGGGCAATAACTCCGCTATTAATGGTGTGATCTAGCTGGTTTTCGAACTTGTCCGAGCTTACATTGATATTACAATCTTTGCAAGTTTGGTAAAGATCAAATAATAAATGAAGGTGCTAGAGTGTTCACAAGGCTTAATATGGCATTTTCCAGCAAAACAAGGGCCATAACTCCATTTAGCTGGTTTTCGAACTTGTTCGAGCTTTCATTGATATTAACAATCTGTGCAAGTTTGGTAAAGATGAAATAATAAATGAAGGTGCTAGAGTGTTCACAAGGCAGAAAATGGCATTTTTCAGAAAAAACAAGGGCCATAACTCTGGTATTACTGTCCCAATTCAGCTGATTGTCGAACTTGTCCAAGCTATAATTAGTATTAACAATCTTTGCAAGTTAGGTAACGATCAAATAATAAATGAAGGTGCTAGAACGTTCACAAGGCAGAAAATGGAATTTTCAGAAAAAAGAAGGGCCATAACTCCGGTGTTACTGATCCGATTTAGCTGGTTTTCGAAATTGTTCGAGCTTTGATTTATATTAACAATCTGTGCAAGTTTGGTAAAGATCAAATAATAAATGAAGGTGCTAGAGTGTTCACAAGGCAGAAAATGGCATTTTTCAGAAAAAACAGAGCCATAACTCTGGTGTTACAGACCCAATTCAGCTGATTTTCGAACTTGTCCAAGCTATAATAAGTATTAACAATCTATGCAAGTTTGGTAACGATCAAAAATAAATGCAGGTGCTAGAGCGTTCACAATGCAGAAAATAGCAATTTTCAGAAAAAAAAGGGCTATTACTCCGGTGTTACTGATCCGATTTGGCTGGTTTTCAAACTTTTCCGAGCTTTCATTGATATTAAACATCTGAGGAAGTTTGGTAAAGATCAGATGAACAATGAAGCCCTTATCGTCTTTACGAGGCAAAATATAGCGTTTTTAACTAAATCAAGGGCAATAACTCCGCTATTAATGGTGTGATCTAGCTGGTTTTCGAACTTGTCCGAGCTTACATTGATATTACAATCTTTGCAAGTTTGGTAAAGATCAAATAATAAATGAAGGTGCTAGTGTTCACAAGGCTTAATATGGCATTTTCCAGCAAAACAAGGGCCATAACTCCATTTAGCTGGTTTTCGAACTTGTTCGAGCTTTCATTGATATTAACAATCTGTGCAAGTTTGGTAAAGATGAAATAATAAATGAAGGTGCTAGAGTGTTCACAAGGCAGAAAATGGCATTTTTCAGAAAAAACAAGGGCCATAACTCTGGTGTTACTGTCCCAATTCAGCTGATTGTCGAACTTGTCCAAGCTATAATTAGTATTAACAATCTTTGCAAGTTAGGTAACGATCAAATAATAAATGAAGGTGCAAGAACGTTCACAAGGCAGAAAATGGAATTTTCAGAAAAAACAAGGGCCATAACTCCGGTGTTACTGATTCGATTTAGCTGGTTTTCGAAATTGTTCGAGCTTTCATTGATATTAACAATCTGTGCAAGTTTGGTAAAGATCAAATAATAAATGAAGGTGCTAGAGTGTTCACAAGGCAGAAAATGGCATTTTTCAGAAAAAACAAGGGCCATAACTCTGGTGTTACAGACCCAATTCAGCTGATTTTCGAACTTGTCCAAGCTATAATAAGTATTAACAATCTATGCAAGTTTGGTAACGATCAAATAATAAATGCAGGTGCTAGAGCGTTCACAATGCAGAAAATAGCAATTTTCAGAAAAAAAAGGGCTATTACTCCGGTGTTACTGATCCGATTTGGCTGGTTTTCAAACTTTTCCGAGCTTTCATTGACATTAACCATCTGAGGAAGTTTGGTAAAGATCAAATTATAAATGAAGGTGCTAGATCAAGTGTTCACAAGGCTTAATATGGCATTTTTCAGCAAAACAAGGGCCATAACTCCGGTGATATTATTCCGAACTGGCTGGTTTTCGAACTTGTCCGAGCTTTCATTGATATTAACAACCTGTTAAAGTTTGGTAAAGATCGGATGAAAAATGATGGCCCTAGAGTGCTAACAAGACAAAAGTTGACGACGGACGGACAGACGACGGACAACTCGCCATCCCATAAGCTCTGCTGGCGTGTGGTTGAATCCTTAAATGTGATCCCACTCATATGAGCTATAATTGTATGTATGTATGCATGTATATGTTAATTGTGCCTCCAGGCAAATGTGTTATGATGTAGAGATACATTGTACCATAGCTCTAATGGTTTTCCTTTGTTCTTACTTATATATTTTTCATAAACCTGAAGGTCTGAGCCTAAACCGTGCTATAAATGCCGGTATATTTCAGCCGTGCTATAAATGACAGATTCGGCAGTTATACTATGGTCTACTCAAATGTACGCGCGCGCAGTTGTAATTTACAAACAACCTGTCAAATAAAGCGACCAAAATAGCACTCTCGGGCCTGTAGCCCATCGAGAAGCAGTATAAATTGCATATACTTTAAAAAGTATGCTATAAATATTATGTATATCAGCATGTGCTGCAGTTATCCTTTTCAGGAAGTGAATGCATGTTTGATTTCTGTGTCTCTGCCATAGTTCGTCCGAAGGTTGTCTGTCCTTGGTTGTTCGCAAATATTTTTCCCTATATATATATAAATAAACTAACATGAAAAAGGTGGGTAACTGAACAAATATTGGATAAGAAAAATCCCCAACAATTTGTGCATGTCCACATCATACCAGAGCTGCACACTAAGTTTCATTTCAATCAGATGGAAACTGTGGGAGGAGTTGCGCGCACAATATATGACACAAACTGAGTCTAAAAAGGGGCATAACTCAACTAAAATCACCGGACAGAAATGCCCCAACCATATGCACATGTCCACATCATGTCAAGGCTGTATACCAAACTTTCTTTCAATCGGATGGAAACTGTAGGAGTTCCTCAGGTGAGATTTGTGGTATGGACTGACAAGATTTGTGGGACGGTAAAGGCGATTCATACTTAATAATAGTTCATGATGTCTCAAATTATTACATACAATCTATGTGTAGCAGACATAATGCACAACGTTTAAAAGTGGGCTTTGTGTAAAAAAAACATCATTATATTTAAACAATTTTATTTTTAAAATACAATGCATGAAAATACAGTTATCACAATTTAGCAATGTTTTATATTTGAAATATAAACTATTCTCTTCCACTTATTTTATTTTTCTATTTTATAATATAAAACAAGAATATATGTCAATTTTATATGAATATCAAATTTATTTTCATCAAGAAGGAAAACCTGAAATTTGAATGTAGAGCAAGAATGAAAATGTTTTTGTTTTTTTACTCGAGATGAAAAATAAATCTGATATTCACAGATCTATTTTTTTATTACTTACACAATGAAAATATATATGGTTTTATGACTCATTTATGTGAACATGTAAGAAAATAAAAAATATGATAGAAGTATTATTACAGTAACATGTTCCGGCAGCTTTTATCACCTCAAGTGGACAAACCATATTTTTGCAGGACCTCGTGAGAGGCTTTAGCATTGAGCATGACCCTGGAAATATGGCATATCCACAAAAAGTGATAAAAACTTCTAGAACATGTTCCTCTTCTATTGATCTCTTCATAAGAATTCGCATAAAATACAAATAAACCAAACAATTTTTTTTAATATGCCTAACAGTATAAACAAAAAAAAATAATTGGATTAAAATTTCCAGGCTGGCTATGGGCCTCCAACCGTGTGGCTCTAACCTGTTATAGACTATATCATATAGATAAATATATCAAATCAATGTACATGTACATGAAGTGTATATCAAGTAAATACGTGTTACTAGTGTGCTTGGTCGCCGATTAATTTCAATTAAGTCAGAAGAGGGTTTTCTTGGGTACCTCCCAATTAATGACTTACCTGAAAATGTTGTACCTGAAATGATGTTTACCATAAAAAAAATGCATGAATCATGTTTGACAAACCTTAAACAGCTTTATAGATAAAATGTATAACTTTAAGACAACAAATTAACACAATATTGAGTACAATGATGCATATATACATTAATACTGACAGAATTATGAAGATACAACTTACAAGCGAATTCGCGCCTCATGCTTCCGAATACAGACACTGACACAACCCGTTAAAGATTGGCGGCTTAACCGATCTCGAGCTAACCTTAGAATGGAATACGACTACTAAGTCCCATACTTATTAAATCCATGGCTTTAGAAATTTCCGTCATTTTCAAATGCAGATGAAGTACGTAGACAAAGGTATTACAATTGAGTATTTTACCTTTACACATTAACATACAATCAACCTCCATAGCTACCAAATCACGTTTACAATAAATTTAGAGTGAACATTTGAATGATTATATGGTGAGAGGTATACAGTACTGGTTCTACCCAGGAATAATGAGGTGGTCTGCCTCTACCTCAAAAAAACATTGACCATCATACATGACCTAAAATGTGCTAAAAATAACATATATATGACAAGATAATACCTTTAATATCCAATATCACAAATAGTAACAAAAATGTACACAACTTTTCATTGAGATACAAATAACAGCAGGCAATATACAAGAGACAATTAAAATGTGTCAACACATGATCTCGAAATAAGAATTATCAGTCTGAGTGACTAAACACTTGCCAGAAAGCAATCTCAATAAGTTCAATAATAAACACACACAAAATCAATATATAAATAATATGGTTGTTGTCCAAATGCTCCAGTAGAAATGTTGCATCAAGCTGAAAACAAATAGAACGATACCCAGCTCCATATTCTGTATCTGTTATACTATCAACGTGGGTGGCAAAGAAAATACGTTTCTTTTTCCACTGATTTTACCAGAAAAAACATTCTAGCTCAACATTTAAAATTAATTAGACGACTGACATTTATTTCTGCCACTGAGTTACAAAAATATTCAGTTTCTATAAAAATTATCACTGAAGGTGATGAATACCCCACTTTATTTTATTCTCAGTCCAACAAAGGGCCATTATTCTGTAATAAATTAGGCAATCAACCATGGGTGCTGTAGAGGGACATAAGGTCATCAGTTAGGAGTATATGAAGTTTGGGAACAACTCATTTAAAACTATTTGAGAAATGCTATTAATAGAATAGTGTTACGCGATGCAACGTTAAGGACAATGTGATTCCTATATAGCCCCCACTTCACATTGTGAAAGCTGGGTTATACAAATTTTGTGTAATATTTTTATTTCAGTTTGAGTATATTTGACACTTCAACGCAATACTGTTGTAACTACATTTAAATAATTGAATTTGAACTGAATTGGGGTTTTACGGCAAACCAACACAAGAAAGGTTATATGGCGCCAAACAGGGATGAACATGCCAGGCTCATCCTCCATTTAAATCTAGATAAAATATGGAGAATGGGCCTAGAACCTTCTAACCTGCAGAGTTGCTGCAAATTCTATTGTAGACACTACATTTACGATGGAGCCACGTTTCCACATTTGCATATGCGGTGTCGTGAAAAAAAAACTTGCATAAAAAAATGACAAAATGAACACGAAGGGGGTCCAACCCCTCTGCCTCTAGCGGGATTTGCATTGGTTGTATTCTATCCTAGCAACCACACGGGGACATTAAACAAAGAAGATGTAACAGTGTTGTGCTGTTGCTTTTATGTCATATGTAATATGATCTTTTGCAAGGAAGTTCTTTCAATGGTTAAATCGCGTCACATGATAACTACGAATCATCGATCACTTCCATAACCAATAATCAACAAGGTTTTTAACGGCATTGTACCTAATAGGAATGACTGGTGTGTCGATACGATGACAATATGAAATTTTAATCTTTTTAAAAAAAAGAGCACCTCTAGAAGGGCATATACGCCTGTCGTTGGCAAAGGTTAAGTCCCTGGTTAAAACTTTTTCAAATGGAAATAATTAAAAGAATATGAATCAGAGAGTTATGGGCCTTTATCAGTTGTAGTCACTGGATCATGCTAAAGATGTGTCAAGAGTTGTTGTTGTACACTTAATACTCTGGAAGGTTTTAGCAACCTTTGCTTGTAAAAGGAAAGGTTCAGTTCCCAGTTAAACCTTTTTTCAAAGGGGAATAATTAAAACAGTATAAACCAAATATAAACCAAAGAGTTATGGACCTTTATCAGATGTATTCACTGGATCTCGTCACAGATGGACAACACCAAAACATAATACGTCCCTACAGGTGTATAAAAATCTACATTTAAATTGAATTGAAAAATCTACATTTTAAATTGAATTGGGGTTTTAAGGCGCACCAACACATGAAAGGTTATATGGCACCTAACAGGAATGAACATGCCAGGCTCATCCTCCATGTACATCGAGATAAAATATGGAGAACGGGCCTAGAACCTTCTCACCCTGAACTGCAGAGTTGCTGCAAATTCTACTGTAGACACTCATTTATGCTGGAGCCACGTTATAGTTTTTCTGTCACTGCTCTAGTGATGAGCGAGATGGCACCTGAAACAATATAGGGGTCATGATGAAGCCCTTTAATGAGCATGAACAAAAAATGATAAAATGAACATAATTTTTTTTTTGGGGGGTCGGGTTCTAACCCTCTGCCTTTCCCTCCAACGGGATCTGCAGTGGCCCTATTCTTTGCCCCGTAACCACACGGGGCCTACATTTTAAAACATGTTTCAACAAATATATAAGTAAACTTTTGGGAAAGGTATGAATTTAAAATGATTTTTTTAACATTATTAACCCAATCATCATTTTGGGAGCAAGTATTTGTTATACAAATAAAACAGTTTTACAAATTATTCGATTTGACACGGGCGAAACATATATTTATTATTAAATAGTAAAAGTTGTCGATTGTTCTGTTTTTTATATAAAATTTGAATTATTACTTTATTCAGATCAATTGTTAAAATATGAAATCATATTAAATAGTTCGCCAAGTTATGTAGAAAAACCAATGTGACACTGCACGTTTTTAAGGAACAACGAATGCAGCGTTTCCCTTTAAGTTTGATATTCTACAATGGCAGTTATATGTGGTGGTGCAACTGTATTTAAAACGGATTACATTTTAATATTCAAACGATAAATGCTACACTACTACAGTACATGCATTAAACTATATGACAAGATTTAAGCACAAGTTATTGCACAAAAATAATTTAAAATAAACTATAAACACAACTGGCATATTTTCTGATTTTTTTACAAATCTAAATTCATACACAATTCTCAAAAAATAAACACAACTGGCCATGATTCTGTATTAAATTCTTTTAGAAAATCTAATTCTACCACAGAAAAAAATGCTGTTTGCTATTTTTTCACTTTACAATTCTAAAAGCTCTCTTCCCCTCTACCCACCCACCCCTCAATTATTGTTAACCTTTTGTTCACATGTGTATAAAAGTATGAAATCGCTGGAAGTTAAAATGATTGCTAGAAAAAATCGAAGTACTTTCTCTACTAGTACTTTTTTCAGGTAGTTTTTCTTTCCAGATACCGTTTTTCAATTCTTCATTTGTAAACAAGACATCATGTAATTAACGTATCAAGGCAACATTAATAGGTGGTCATCTCGCAGCTTGTACTTTTTGTCTGAATGTGAGTAAAGCCTTGGTAATGGCACCAGGTCTGTCCATGCTCATAGAGTGACCACACCGGGGGATAATGTCCACCTGAACACAATTTGGCAACAAGTCCCGCAATGTCTCAGCACCAGATGAATCTATCACCTGTAAAAAAGAAGGTGATTTTAATATACTTAACCCCATTTTTTGTGTTTTTTTTTAATTAAAATGTCTCCAAGATCAATTGCATAATTCCGATTTTAATTTGACTGGTCACCACATGTATAGGGAATGCGTATACTTTCTAACATGTACATAACACTACAATCGATCTTGGAAATAAAAATAAAATTAAAAAACTTGCACTTTTAATGGCGTTAAGTATATTTAATTATGCGCTCCTATTAACTTTATAAAGGTATACAACTCAATCTTGAAGTATTTATAAAGCATTAAAACTACTACATTTTATTTAGTTATTTATCAAGTATTATTTCGACTATAAACCTGCTTGCATATAATTGAATGTTTTGTAGTATGGTCGCTGACAATTCCTTTGTATTTGCACAGTTGTAAATCATTTAATTGAAAATAACAGCTGTCAGAATGGCTGGTGTACTCTACCAGTTATCGATATATCGACAGACAGATGAAATGGACATGCTACAAAACAATTTTGGTCTCATCTTGAAGTTTAAATCAACCAACGAGATGAGACCATACTCTATTACAAAAATTGGGAGTTTTAAATTGTTTTGGTTATTCTAGTACTATGAAATTCTACATTGGACGCTTTGAGTTTTTAAGTTTGATGTCATAGAAGATAACATGTTTGATGTAGGAAATTAACTGATAAAGGATGTATAGAAATATATAGAAATATAATTAAACCTTATCATGTTCGCCCCACACTACTTGTGTGGGGGCTTCTATTCTGTGTAGTCTACTCTTCAATAAATCGTGCATGTCCGGGTCGGTCATTGTCTTAAACACTGAAATGAATATAGAGAATCCTAAAATATATCCACATTCAAAATATAAACAGTGGACGTTTAATACATTCAATCTTAAATAGGGACAAATGTGAGTTTCTATTTATGCGAGTTTCTATTTATCCTATAACTCTAAAAACGCCTATCCCCTTTTCCTATTAATTTGTGCCGCCCTATTGAAATTGTGCTCTTACAACCGACATAAACACCACTTGTGTACTTTTATTCAATTATTGCCTATGTTTTCATCCTTTCTACAAAACTCACCAAACCACCGGAAATGAGGGTAAAACCGGTAAAACAGTTGTCAATATACTGCAATTAAACGTTTTTATACAACAAATTCTTTCTAGCATGTGCTTACTTTTGCCGTGTTTTTTTGGTAAGAAAATGAAACAGGTAAAGTCTGTATCTCACTCGTGTCCATTTTAATAAAATATTACAGCCACAAGACAGATCAGGTTTACTCATTTCCCACTCGGGACACCTTTTTGGATAAGCCAATCCCTACGGGAGGGAGGGAGGAAAAGGAAGGAAGGAAGGATGCACGTTTTACGGCTCGTTGACACAAATAAGTCATATTGTTCGCAACAACTAAAGAAAGAAAAGTGTACCTCTTTATTTTTCTGTGTTTTCTCGGTTTTAAGACAAAGTAACGTATGTTATGTATAAATACAAGTGTACACGTTATTGTATGCCACCTATTGCTATTGTTGCTACCCATATCAGTTAGTAACGCTCTATTTAAAGAAAGGTGAAATACCCATTGCCAAATATATACCTCCGGGATTCTATCAGTCTGAGATTATGTCATGTCGCTCAAAAATTCCTTTGTTTCGTTTTGTTTTTGGGTTTATACAAGTTACCATTTATTTTAATTTTATTGACACAGTACACAACCATGTTTAACATAATCTATATCTATTGAAAAATGGAGATCTTGACAATGTTGGGGTTATATATGTCTTGTACTTGTCTATTGTCAAGTTATTGCAGGTTGGTATTTTAAACTTCAATTTCAGACTTGCATAAAAAACGAAAGTAGTCTTAAATCACAGAACTTGTTTTTTTTTGGCGAATTATATTTACTATGAGCCAGGTTTTTCACTTTCTTTTTATGTGATGATTGTTTATAGTTATTGAAATATTTATCTAGTTATAGATTAAATTGTATGCCTTCAACCTTTATTTAATGTGTATGGGCAGACCAATCTATTAAGGGGCATGAATTTACAGAAGGGCATAACAAGGAACATTTACTTAAACGTTGCCACATGATGACTTTGTATGTTGACTCGGTCTTCTCATTACGACACTAAACAGCTGAACTACCTCGTTGATTTCTGTAATCCGGTATTTTAAACATTACGGAAATCGAGGAGGCAATTCTGATGAACACCAAACTGAACGGAAATGACTGCAAGATGATTCGGCCTTCATTTGCATATTTATATCAATGGTGTAATATGATAAATATATCATGGCTTTATTTCACTCCAAGACTATGTGATAAAATGTATTCATAGAATGTTGATACGATACAGAAATACAGTACTGTGTGTTATAACCAGCCAGACATCAGTCAATAATACAAATATTACACAATGGAAGACCTAACATCAAATCGGTGAAATATTTTAGTCCTTGCAAGCATCCCTACCAAATTGAAGAATAGTAGTATACATGTGTTCGATAGGGGACGAAGAAAGAGGCAATTGTCGTTCCAATCAGGAGTTTGAACTAGTCCACCCCAATGGTAAATGCAAACAAAATACCATAGTTATTTGAATGGAGACTGAGAACGTAATCTAACATGGTTTATTAAAATGTTGATTGGCTATTGGGGTGGTCTGAAAAAGCTCTTTAAACCTCTGACGTCATGTACGTCAACCGTCAAGACGTCATTTAAACGCCAGAAAACACATTAACCGCTGGGACGTCATTTTAAACGTCAGATGCAAAACAACAACGCAATGAAATGCGGTTTTTTAAGCGACGCTACGTTCCAACAACACATTTAAAAGGATGAAGCTGTATATTCTTCTCGTTTGTCAAAGGCATAAAATGCAAGTTGTGAGAATTTTGTATTTTGTGCAATCTCTCGACAAAATGTGTTTCATAATACATAAAACACCATGTTAGATAAGAAATAAAATAGTTCCAGCGGGTTTATATTGTGCGAGATTAAAACCGCGGGCCTGCATCCCTTGGTATCAATTAAATTCAAATCCCGTCCATCCGGTATTGATCTGGGACAATATAAACCCACTGGAAATGTTTTATTTCTTAAATTCATCTCCATTACAGTCATTTGCTGCTCATCAACATTCCCATTCCAACCTTGTATGAATTGAATTCGGTTTTAAGGCGCACCAACACATGAAAGGTTATATGGTGCCTAACAGGCATGAACATGCCAGGCTCCATGTACCTCGAGATAAAATATGGAAAATGGGCCTAGAACCTTCTCACCCTGAACTGCAGAGTTGCTGCAAATTCTATTGTAGAAACTCCATTTATGCTGGAGCCACGTTTATTGTTTTTCTGCCACTGCCCTTTTGATGTGAGCGAGATGGCACCTGAAACAATGCAGGGATCATGATGAAGACCAAATGGTTGTTCATTCATTCATTATCTGGACATTTTGTTTGCTATGGGCTCTTTAACCTGTCATTCCAATGATGATACTGTTGCCAAAATAGAATTTGTATGAGCACAGAATGCAACACTTACATCTTGAGTGAAAAGGATAATATCGCTTTCTCCAGTCTGCAACCCCTTGTAAAATCTGGAAAGAGGAAAACAATGAGTTTTTAATTATCAGGATTAAAATTATTTTAAAAGCAAGAAATGTCACCAGTAAGTGACAAATGACCACCCCACCCCACACCATCCCCTCTCCCCAAAGTTCATTTTTACATTTGACCTCCAAGTGTGACCTTGATCTTTGCAGTAAGAACGTTTGTGCGTGACACAACTTCTCATTGTGATTAATATTTGTGTGAAGTTCCATGAAATTCCCTTCAATATTTTATACTGTTTCAGACGGACAAAAGAACAAACGATGGTGTGATTATGCCCATTTCCTTTCTCAGCAAAATAATAGCATGTACATACAGGTGCAGTGAAAACTACATGTAAATTATCTTAAAGCAAACAAAAGCAAATTACCTACAACCTAGGGGAGCAGTAAGGAAATTAAAATATATGTAAGAGAGAATATTGGACAATTTTCGCAACGCCGATTCTCTGAAATCTACAATCGATACCTAGAAAACCAAGAAGAAACTTTATCACATGGTGAACTACAATCACGATCCAAGAAAATGTAACGTTTCATTTTTTTGGGCACCATAAGGCTTACCTGCAGTATTTTTTTTTTGTTTGTTTGTATGGAGTTTAACGTCATTTTCAACACATGTAAGGTTATATATGACGGTCGATTTTTTGTGGTGGAGGCAGACCACCCACTTTTCCTGGGTAGAACCAGTACTGTACACCTCCCGCCATCCATAAGAATCAACACTACCTCAATTACAAGTCGAGCTCCCAGTGGGATTCGAACCCGCAGCGATGAGGTTACCTGCTACTGAAATTGGCGATGCAGTTTCAAGCATAACCAAACTGAAAGAAAACAACGGTGCACAAGACCACCAGGCACAACAAAAACACTAGGTTGATATGTCTATCAAGTTTCATAAAGATGGTTTTGGAGTCATGCTTTGATATATGAAAAGTGTAACAGACTGATGAATGGTCATTCCCACTGAAAACTTCATTTTGTTTAGGATAACAATACAGGTTAATTTAAAATCTTTCAACAAAACAGACACTGATAACTGACCTGTGTGGGAACCCACATTTTATGGTATTGTACCACATCTAACATTCCCTGGACTTGCTTTACGGTGGTAGGGAACAATAAATCACAAACAATGTGTATCTCTCCCACTGGGTTCTCTATAGCTTCCCGCATCTCCTTCCAGAAAGGACTCTCCTTCGGTGTTTGCACTGAAAGCAGGAAATACAATCCGAACCATGAAATATAATATTATGAATTGTTCATAAACTGTTTACAACTCATGAAAGACAGAAAAAAAAGTTTGCTATCCCACAACCAGCTGGGCAAATATTGTTTCAATGAACTAGACAGCAGTTTCAGAGATGCCATTTTTATATATTTTAACTATTTGTTACAAAACTGTGATAGCCATCTTAACCGACACGAGAGACAAAAACTTGATACTTTAATATCTAGTGATCAATTTTAAAAAATCTATTGTGCCATTACTGAAACTTCTAAAGATTTTGGCTGTTTTTAGTATCAAAGGACATCTTGGATGTCGCTTTGACCTAATTTTATCAACCTTGAAAGACAATGATTTAAGGATCATCCATGTGAAGTTTGCTCCAAATCACCCAAGAAGTTACAAAAGCAAAGGTTAATGGACAGATGTTCGAACAGCAGACAATACTCACTTTGAGCTAAAAATGTTTTAGGGCTATTCCATTAAAACATACATGAGACCCCAGGAAGGCACTTTTGAAATTGATCTCCCACCCATGGATGCAAAATTTAGTTTGCAAGACCCACCTATAGAATTTAAGTTGGCTAAAATACACCCACCCATAGATTTTATTTATTTATATTGAACTACATATATATATACATACAAACTACATACAAACATGACAACTGCTTGAAGAACGTAAGTGGTTCTAGCCCCAGTCAGCAAATTGGGAAAAGCCGGCTGATTTTGGGAAAAAGAAGTAGGAGATTGTCAAAATTGGGGGAAAAACAGCATGATTTTCTTAAGGGAATGTTTTTAAAGAGAAAACGTTTATTAACATGTATGCTTTAGTTATAATATCAATCAGGTATTGAATTTAGCAATGATTTTAACATACAATGTTCATACAATGGAAAGTAACTTTCGAAAAAAAAAATTATTTTTTTACCTTGGGAATGTTTTTACCCAGGATTGGGAAAATAAGGATTTTTTTTGCAATTGGGAAGAGCCTGAATTTCGGCCCCATTTAAATAGGTAAAAAAAAACGTGATAGGGTTCTATTTTCCTTTAATTATTCATTGCATCATATAACAAAAACAATATTTTCTTTTACAGTTTTATGATCGCACCGTGAATCACGTCAAAACCCGTACCGGGTCCCGCAAATTAAACCATCCAAAACAGGTGCGCGTTCCCGGTGTTATTTAACAGTTTGCATATGTGAGTTAAGCATTTCATCGTTAAGCATTTTGCATGATACAGAGTTGTTAAAATAGAAAAAGATTACACAGCAATTCATCGAAAAATAAGAATATGACAAGGAAATCACCGTTCAAGATATTAATATTCGAGTGATCTTTCTTCTTCTGTCTAACGCGACAAATTTGCGTGACCACTCCATGTCAATATGAAAGCTGTAATGCGATTGGTTTAAATCACGCAATCAACCAATGAAATGTGCACTTTCAAATTGATAAACTTAATTATGGGAGAGAATTCAACACATTAAACACAATAAAACACGACTTCTGGTTGGATTCGACGAGATTGTCCAGGCGGCGTTCGCGGCCATTTTTACGGTGATGTGTGAAAATATCATGATCCTGAAAATTACACCCATGCATAAATGCGAAATTCGTTTTAAACCACCCAGGCATAGAACCACATTTCGGAATAGATTTTTATTAAATTGCCGTCCTGGGTATGTTTTAATGGAATAGCCTGTATGATGTATATTTCAATTTTGACATTGTAAATGAAGACCTTGTAGGGAGAACAGTATTCTATTTATACTAGAAGTTAAGACAAAAACAAAGCGTTATCTGATATGCGAACAAAGCATAGTCAACCCAGTATTACATGTTTAAGACCATACAAGGGCAGAGCAAAATTTGTATTTTAATACAGGTGCATTTTTAATTTAGAACAATACAATTGGGAACTGCAATGGTGGTCTCTTTAAACATGTGGTCTCTTAATCAGTTCTGAGTATACTACTTGTACATACTTGCTGGGCACATCATGGTAAGACAGCTGACGTCCTGCGGGTACTCCGCTGCATACAGACCGGCCAGGGCACCGCCCATCGACATACCCACCAGGTGAAATGGCTCAGTGTCAAACTGCATCTTGCTAAACAGCTGAAATTTGTAAAGCCTCTGTTAAACATTTCAACTGAGACACTTTTTTATGGGAGCAAGTTGCTTCTGTTACTTTTACAGTTTTTTTCTTCCAAGTTTTTGTCTTTTTTTTTTAGCACTCTTGATATTATTACAGCAGTATGTACATCATAACATGTACTGGCAATGGAATATGGACATGTCATGACTCAGTCATGTAAAGTAATTCGAAAAATCTTGGATGAAATAATTTTAAAAAAAATACTGTCTGGGCTTGTTGATCTCGGTTGTCACAGAAAATGCTCCCTTTTAAATGAGTGTCACCTTAATCAAAACATGCGAAAAAAACTCAAACTTTAAAGAACCATTTTCTGATAATATTATGAAGTCTATTTTATTAATACGGAATTCTTTGCTTTAAACTCAAGCACTGACCAGTGGACATATTTACCCTTTTCATTGTCTGCACGGTGACCATATGGGAGATCTCCATGTGTTCACCTGGGGTATCACTGTCTCCGTGACCCGGTAAATCTACAGCTATCACATGAGTGTCACGTGACATGTTCTGGAATCATAAATATAAATATGTTTGTACCTATATATTAATATCTTTAAATATTGCATAATTCCGTCATTTCAGAATGTAACTCGAAAAAGTTACTGTGAGGGCACCACCAAAGCAATTATTCATCCATATTTGGTTGAGAAATCATGCATGGTGACCTTGACCTTTGATTAGGTTGCCAAATGAGAACTATTACCGTATTGGAGTAATGCTTAAGAACACATAATTTCCATGGAAATATGTATTTCAACTTATTTTGTGACCATGACCTTTTACCTATTGTCAGACTTCTATTTTTAGCATCTGTAACTTGTACCTTTCAAGTTTGACTAACGGACCTCAAAATCAGTAAGTATACTGTAGGCAAACATGCAAATAACATATGGTTCAACCACTGAGATCCATGAACATAAGTCGTTGCTCTAAAGTGATTTTAAGCTACTATGACCTTGCCCTAGTAACCTCAAAATGGAGTGTTATCTTGCTTGAGCATAGCCTCAGGGCACAGGTGTATTACAAGCTTTTTGAAACAGGCATCAATAACAAAAGAAAACATTGCATGCAATGGAAGTGTGATAGATCTGACAGAGGACAAGCAGACGGACAATGTAATTACTAGATGCAACTTCAACACTGCTATGGTGGCAACAACAGATATTTAATTACAGAACTACATGAAAAGACAACATACCTTGACTAGTGGCACCCACATAAACTTGTCTGCTGTGAAGCCATGTAAAAGCAGCATGCTGGGCTGGCCCTTCTTTCTCTTGCCTTTCTCGCCGTAACAGATAGCGAGTCCATCAATGTCTACATAGTTCAGCTTCATACCACAAAGCAATACCGACAACCTACATAGATGACAGTATAACACCATTTACCTCATTATAGAAATAAAGTGGTAGCATATAAATTATGTAAGTAAAAATGATTAACATGATTTTTAGGTTTCTTCCATCTTGAAGGTTGGAGGAGTCAGGAGGACAGATGAATTTGGAAAGTTCTTCATGTATATGGATAATTACTCCAAGTCTCTGGAAACAGCACTACCCCTTCATGTAAATATGCAGTAGATAAATATAATCATTCAGACATCAGTTTATTTATAGCCAATCGACAACCTTTATAATCTGTCTATTCACTGAGAGTTGTCTCCTGACCAGGGCCTTTTTACCCTTCTTTGCAACAGCCTGTACAGGGTCCCTTCCCCCCCCAATTTTTTTTTTGAAATCATGCAGATTTCCCCATTTTTTAAACTTACCTTTCCCATTTATGGAATTTTTTCCCCAATTCAGGGAAAAAGTCCTCTTCCCCAAAACTGATAAGAAGGCCCTGAACCCTCTTTGCATGTGGCCTAATATATGCACGTGCCTTGGAATAAAACATATTCTCCCCACTTCTTGTAATTTTTTTTTAAAACACTGATATTTAGATGACTTGGCTTCATAAAGATAAAGAGGTAACCCTTAACCAGCTACATATGTAGGTTATATTGCACCATTGATTTTCCTTCTTTGTCTTATATAGGACGAATGTATATCAAGCGATAAAAAATGCGCATTTTTCTCCGTAGAAAATTTTGACACATATCAAACGATCGAGCGTCTGCCAATATAAAAATGCAATAAAAATAGGGGGTCATGTATCATGTAAGAACGAGCCATTGCAATCTGTTGAATGACGTCACGTTCTATTTTGACACGTCACAGATAGATTTACCCCATTTCTACTTTCGCTTTACGGTCTATGTCAATTATAATTAAATATCTCAAACAAACACTAATCAATGTTCACAATACATCATTTGGCAAAAATATAGGTAATAATAACAACAAGAAATGTCACCGTAAGTGACAAATGCCCCCGAAATGACCTGTAAGTGTGACCTTGACCTTGGAGCAATATGAAACCAACAGATATATTTAAAAAAAAAAAATCAAACAATAAAAAAAAAAAAATATTAAAAAAAAATTAAAAAAATTGTCTTGTGGTGAGCAATTGTGCAAAGTTATTTGAACTTTGATCTCTAAGTGCAGTGGGTTTTTTTCTCTATTTTGGGAACATAGCCCATGGCGTTGGAATTGGGAATTTTAGCGCGATTTTTCATAAAATTGGGAATTGTAGCGCGATTTTTAATAAAATTCGGAAAAATATAAAGTAAAGCTTTCCTTTCATAATTATATCTTTAATACTGTTTTTTGTACACCAAGATAAACAGAAGAATTTATAAGCTTTTGAACCCCAATCCAATGAACCCCAATCATTGGATTGGGACACTAAAAATTGGGAATTTTTTCCTCTTAATTGGGAAAAAAAGGTATGTTTTGGCATTGGGAATATGACCGAATTTCGGCTATAAAAACAGCCAAAAAAAAACACTGAAGTGTGACCTTGACCTTGGAGCCACGGACCTGGATTTTGTGCGCGACACGTCGTCTTGTTGTGGTGAGCAATTGTGCGAAGTTATTTGAAAATCCATCCATTATTGTCAGAGTTATGAAGCAGACACGAGTGTACAGACAAACAGATTTTGACCTTTGATCTCTAAGTGTGACCTTGACCTTGGAGCGACGGACCTGTATTTTGTGCGTGACACGTAGTCTTGTTGTGGTGAGCAATTGTGCGAAGTTATTTGAAAATCCATACATTATTGTCAGAGTTATGAAGCGGACACGAGTGTATAGATGAACGGATTTTGACCTTTGACCTCTAAGTGTGACCTTGACTTTGGAGCCACGGACCTAGTTTTTGTGCGCGACACGTCGTCTTGTTGTGGTGAGCAATTGTGCGAAGTTATTTGAAAATCCGTCCATTCTTGTCAGAATTATGAAGCGGACACGATTGTACACGTGAACGGACAAAGTGTGATTACTATATGCCACCCTTCGGGGGCATAAAAACAATTTAAAATAAAATTTAAAAAAAAAAAAAAAAATTCACGACACAACGTCTTGATGTGGTGAGCAATTGTGCGAAGTTATTTGAAAATCCGTTGATTATTGTCCGAGTTATGAAGCAATTGTGCGAAGTTATTTGAAAATCCATCCATTATTGTCAGAGTTATGAAGCGGACACGAGTGTATAGACGAACGGATTTGACCTTTGACCTCTAAGTGTGACCTTGACTTTGGAGCCACGGACCTGGCTTTTGTGCACGACACGTCGTCTTGTTGTGGTGAGCAATTGTGCGAAGTTATTTGAAAATCCGTCCATTATTGTCAGAGTTATGAAGCGGACACGAGTGTTCACGCGAACGGACAGACAGTGCGATTACTATATGCCACCCTTCGGGGGCATAAAAAGCAATCAAAAGTATGCATTTTGTATCACTAGTAAGGCAGGGAAACGTTTTTTATAAGGCACTCACGGAAGCACAAATGCAATGGCATTTGAATTGTCATATGAAATAACATTTCTTGGCAATATACTTGACAAGTGTGACAAATTATCACAATAATTCAATAAACATCAAAAAACATGCATTTTAGTAACCAGCAGGACTTTGCATATGTGCAATATTCAGATTTGCACACCAAAACGTGTTTTCTTAGTAAAATTCCATCAATTTGTGGCATATTATCTATTTTTAGTTTAGTATTCACGCTCAAACATGCCACAAATTCCACTAAAATCAAAATTGATAATAGCCGTATGCTACAAAGTCAGTGTTTTTATGTATATGTAATATTTATAGCATGATTTTTCGAGTATATGCGATTTATACTGCTTCTCGAGGGCCGCAGGCCCTAGAGTGCAGTAGTAATCGCATACGAGAAAAATATGCTGTAAATGTTTTGTACCAGAGCCATTATCCATCTACGCATGTGCAAGACGTTTTAGGGCGTTGCAGTTTTCAGTAAAATTAACAGCTCGATCCAATCAAGAAATATCATTATCACGCGACATGAGCATGACCCACGTTTTGATTACTGTAGCCAATCGCCTTTGTATATTATTGGGCAAATGCAATGTCAAGGAGTGCTGTTTTGGTAATGGTGTAGTCGTTTTGATTGACAGGTGTGTTGTAAATTACAACTGCGCATGCGTAAAATTGAGTAGACCATGGTATAACTGCTGAATCTGTCATTTATAGCACGGCTGAAATATACGGTTTAGGCTCAGACCTTCAGGTTTATGAAAATTATATCATAAGCAAGTACAAAGGAAATCCATTAGAGCTATGGTACAATAATAATATGTTACAAGTTAAACCCTTCTAAAACTGTTCACAATATCCTATTTTTGGGGGTAGGGTAAAGATTTAGTGGAGGCAAACCTACCAAACTTTTTTTTTGAAGATAAAGTTTTGAAAACATGTTCCACAAACAGCAGCCTACATTTCCATACCAACTTCAATTAAAGAAGTAGCCAAGGCACGCCATTTTAAGACCCACAAAAAGCTGAAACTCGAAAGTATGGCTGTTAGACACGAAAACTGACTAAATATACTCAAAACGGACATAAATTCGACTTTAAGTACAAATCCAAGAGAGATCGATTTATCCCATTTATCTCTTTAGGTTATATTGCACCATTGATTTTCCTTCTTTTTTTTTTATATAGGACGAATGTATATCAAGAGGTAAAAAATGCTCTTTTTTCTCCGTAGAAATTTTTTAAACACATATCAATCAAATGATCGAGCGTCCGCCAATATAAAAATGCAATAAAAACATGGGGTCATGTATCATGTACATGTACAAAATGTAAGAACAAGCCAATCTGTTGAATGACATCACGTTCTATTTTGACACGTCACAGATAGATTTACCCCATTTCTACTTTCGCTTTACGGTCTATGTCAATTATAATTAAATATCTCAAACAAACACTAATCAACGTTTACAATACATCATTTGGCTGAATTATAGGTAATAATAACAAAAAGCAATTAAAAGTACGCATTTTGTATCACTAGTAAGGCAGGGAAACGTTTTTTATTAGGCACTATTTGACTATACACCACGGAAGCACAAATGCAATGGTGCAATGTAACCTGTATAGTAAATGGATTGTTCTTTCTTTGAACTAAGACCATTTCATTTACGCTACAAAGGGGTGTTTTGGGGGAAATGACTGATCAGCAGCTGGACATTCTAGGTTTACAATGGACAACCATGATCAGCCTGCAAGTTACTCGCAGGCTGATCTGGGTTTACAATGGACGCAAAGGCTACTTAGCGGGTTAAGAGTTAACAATACAAACGTATGTACCTGAAGTAAATGTGAAGGAAGACAATGGGATAGACCATGTAGAGATAGACTGTGAGTCCGCCACAGCTCAGCAGCAGGACAAGCAGGGTGGATGACCCAATCATTCTGTAGAGTTTGTCTTAGTACGTTGTTCAACCTGCAAAATATTATTTTATGAATAATAATGATAAAATAGTTTGTGGCTATGTTTATATATCACTGAGTGTTTCTTTTTTACACAAGGGTTTTTCGAAGAAAATTAAGGGACTGTGTGGTGTATTTGCCAAGGGTTAATGCCTTATCGTTAGTCAACCTCAAATACATGAATTTGATGTTATATGTTTATAAATGCAGGGTTCCGGAAATACGGTTGCCCAACGCCCCGGGCAAGTGGATTTTTGGTGCGGGCAGGTGACCGCAAATCTGGTTGCCCGCCACTTGCCCTTCTGGACGTTTCAATTCTAGACCAAATCAAGTGGCAAACTAGCATAATCACAATTTGATAACTGAACAAAACTGCCCACTGTTTTTTGCCGGCAGCAGTTGTTAATAAGATCAAACATTTTTTGGTACAATCAACATTCTCGCCCCAAGCATCTTAATCAGTGTCATTATTTCAATAAACAACTAGAAGGGGTTGTTTTTGTAATAAAAACATATGTCTCCCCCCAAAATGTATGTAGTCTCGATATGGTGAGCAGTTGTGCCAAGTTCAAAATCCCTCAAGCCGTTCAAGAGAAATGGAGTGGACACGAAATATAGTGCATAAGACCTTCTTGCCCTTGACCTTGAACGGATGTGGCTAGAAGTTGCGCTCTGCACGTCGTCTCGATATGGTGAACATTTCAGCAATGTTATTTCAAAATACCTCAAGCGGTTCAAGAGATGGAGCAGACACGAAATATAGTGGATATGACCTTCGACCTCTAAGTGTGATCTTGACCTTGAACGGACGTGGCTAGAAGTTGCACTCTGCACGTCGTCTCGATATGGTGAACATTTGTGCCAAGTTATTTCAAAATCCCTCAAGCAGTTCAAGAGATATGGAGCGGACACAAAATATAGTGCATATGACCTTCGACCTCTAAGTGTGACCAGGGCCTCCTCTGGGCATCGCCAATGTAGCCAAATGAGAAAGAACAAGAGGTCAATGACCTTGAAGCTCTACTGATTGATTTTGATTTCAGGAAGTAGTTTTTTTTAGCCGTGGCGGCCATCTTGAATTTCCGCCGACCTCATAATTTTGCTAGGATCAAGGGGGCACTCCACAGTTTAATGTACATTTCTCAATCATCAAACCCATGACAAGCCCTTAGCCTGAATCCTTGAGCAAAAATAAATCACATCATCATTGTGTCATACATTTCTTAGAAGACAATACAATTACCCATGTTTCCATAACAAATAAAAGTATCAAAAAGCATTTTCTGTACATCTTTAGTCCCATTTCTTTAAGATTACCCCACCCCTCAAAACATGTTAAAAAAATAATTTTAGCAATATTTCAAATGTCAATAAATAAAAATAAAAACATTTCCTACACATATCAGGGTCATGTCATAATGCTCTTGCATATCAGGAAATGCTAAATTTTACATCAGTGCTCAAGAAATAGGATAGTCCGACGCCCGGGGCTCCTCGAAATCCATTCTGGGCCTCTCTCATTTTGCAGACGAGGAGCCCGTCGGGCCTGTCTAAAAAAAAAGAAAAAAAGAAAGAAATCCCCAAAAGAATCAGTTTTACTGGATCTCAAGCTCAAGTTCCTCAAGACAAAATACTCCCATGTGTATTGTGAACTGTGAAAACACTTGCAATAAAGTAATTAAAATGTGTTATACACACATTGAAACAATAAGAAGTTTGAATATTTTGCCTGGCTTCGTGTCGGCAGTTTGTCACAACTTTGAGGTCGACAATTGTTGACATAAAACTCATTATTCTGCTATTAGGGTTGTGTTTTCTTTCCTTTGTGATAAGAAATACCGTTTTTGTCATTAGAAATACCGTTTTTGTCATTAAAAACACACTAATGCATGAAAAACAAGAGGTCAATGACCTTGAAGCTCTACTGATTGATTTTGATTTCAGGAAGTAGTCGCTACAGACTTGTTTTTTGAAAATCTATTTTTAACCGTGGCGGCCATCTTGAATTTCCGGCCGACCTGAAATTTTGCTAAGATCAATAAGACATTAAGAGCAACATTCCTGTGAAGTTTCATGAAAATCCGTCAGGTAGTTTCAAAGAAGTAGTCGCTACAAGTTTTCATTATATAACTCTATGTAAACAAAGCAGCCATGTTTAAGGTCAAATCAAAACGATTTTCGACAAGGACCAACATCATGTCATACTGATCATTTTAGAAAAAGTCCCATATCAATATCTCTTATTGTTTTGAAGAAGTAGTCGCTACAAACTTATTTATTTTAAATCTATTTTTAGCTGTGGAGGCCATCTTGAACTTCCGGCCGACCTGAAATTTTTCTAGGATCAACTAGACATCAAGAGCCACATTCCTGTGAAGTTTCATGAACATCCGTCAAGTAGTTTCAGAGGAGTAGTCGCTACAAGTTTTTACTATATAACTCTATGTAACCAAAGATGGCCACTGGCAGCCATGTTTAACGTCGAATCAAAATAATTTTCCACAAGGATCTACATCATGTCATGCTGATCATTTTAGAAAAAGTCCCATATCAATATCACTTATAGTTTTCAAGAAGTAGTCGCTACAAACTTATTTTTTAAAAATCTATTTTTAGCTGTGACGGCCATCTTGAATTTCCGGCCGACCTGAAATTTTTCTAGGATCAATTAGACATCAAGAGCAACATTCCTGTAAAGTTTCATGACAATCCGCCGAGTAGTTTCAGAGAAGTAGTTGCTACAAGTTTTTACTATATAACTCTATGTAAACAAAGATGGCCGCTGGCAGCCATGTTTAACGTTGAATCAAAACAATTTTTGACTAGGATCAACATCATGTCATGCTGATCATTTTAGAAAAAGTCCCATATCAATATCACTTATAGTTTTCAAGCAGAAGTCGCTACAAACTTGTATTTTAAAACTCTATTTTTAGCTTTGGCGGCCATCTTGGATTTCACATCAACATGAATTTTTGCTAGGATCAACTAGACTTTATGGGCAACATTTCTGTAAAGTTTCATGAATATCCATCCAGTAGTTTCAGCTGTGAAGTCGCTACAAATAAAAGTTTACGGACAGACGGCCAGACGGACAGACGGACGCCGCACCACGGCATAAGCTCTGCTGATCTCTGATCAGTAGAGCTAAAAATCGTTATTGATGGTATTTCGATTGAATGTTTGTGAAATGTTCGGACCGTAAAAGTGCGGTGTCATAGTAGTTCGGATGGTACATAATTTCGGATATATATATATTTTTTTTTTTATTTTTTTTTACATAATCAAATAAGAAAAACTGTCCTTTACAAATACATGTTGGTGGAAAGAAAAATATATATACTGTATATGTATAAATACAGATATAAAGTATATTTCTATTCATTATTTAAGGTGTAAGGAGTTCCTGGAATCCTACTTTTAAATGAATTCTAGTCTAGGCTCCTAATTCGTTACTTGGAGAAAGTGGTGACAAAAAGAAAAAATATAGCCAGAGGAGGCTCTGATAGTCTCATAAAACCTGATTAAAAATTTGGCTCCAAGTTTAGTTCCAGTTACACCAAGTCGGCTCTGATTATTATCATTTGGCAAAAGTGCTAGTACTCTCCTTTGCATTGGTTATAAATTACTATGTAATATTCTATTCTAACATATTTTAAACGAAATTGTAAATAAGTCCGCTGACCAGGGAGCATAAAGTGGTAGCAAAAAGAAAAATATAGTCAGAGGAGGTTCTGAGCTTGATTAATACATACGTAACAAAATTAATGTGTGCTATAAAAGTGAATAAAGACTACATTTCCAATAAGAAAAAAATATTGGACCTTTCGATTTTAAATCAGGGCCTGTCCATTTCAAATCAGGGCCTGTCCATTTCAAATCGGGGCCTGTCCATTTTCAGAAGCAACAAGCCCTGGGCCTGTCTCTTAAAATAATTTTCTTTGAGCACTGTACATACCTAGCCCGGCGTTTTAAAAAGCTATTCCATGCTAAACTCCCCGTGATTGAAAATCAGCCATTTTTCCTATTTTTAGAAAGTTTTTGATTGGTTAACATTTTTCTATTTATAGACTCCAAAAAACCCAAAGAATGCATATTCCAATACACCAAAATAAACTTAGAAGTACTCAAAACTGAAAACAACATCAAACATGTACTTCATAATTATTATAAATACCATCCATGGACCTAAAAGATGCTTAGTTGATTTCTTTCCGATTTACACCATGGACATTCATGCGAAACTGAGGAGTGCCCCCTTAAGGGAAAGTTGTCCGCTAAAAAAATTTGAAACGCCCCTTTTTCCATTTCGCGAATTTATTCCAGGCGTCTTGACATACGTATTATTGCGATTGTCCAAAAATTGGCCTAACAGCACCTTTTTAAGATAACACTGAAATAGCCTTTTTAACAGCTTTTTTGCAAAAAATTTCTTTCGGTCTTTTTTTTTTTCCACAGCATGAAAAAGGTCTGAAATTTGCAATCAGAAGTCATTTCCAATCTAAAAAGTTGCCTACTATAACCCAATTTATATAAAGCCGCTATCTTATGCGTTTTTTTATTTTAACATGACACGACATAATGACGTCACGCCACATGCTATTCTATGTTTAACGTCATTTTACTATGACATCAAAAAAACATGGCAACCAGTACTTAAATGGGACATTACTATTAGAAAACTGTACATATAATGAAACAGTGTTATGGCAAACCCAAGAATTACACCAATGGTTAGTTTTTAAATGGCAAAAAGCCAACCTCAAACTTAGAAAATCCTACTACAATTGCATATACCGACCGCAAGACACATGGGATCTTGAGATATCGCAAGTTAGATATCTCACGATAAGTTGCGATACATCTTGAGAAATTGTAAGATATATCTCTATTTATTTTGAGATAGCAATGACTCAAGACACATTGAGATATCTCAAGATAATTATCTCAAAACAACTTAAGATATCTCAAGACAGTTATCTCAAGATAACTTGAGATATATATTGAGATTAATTGAGATATCTCCAGGGTTCTCCACAGGCCATTTAAGCATAGCGGAGCCGCTACGCTTGACTTCCAAAATCTTACATCCCGCGGTGCCTAAACTGCGCCGCTATGCTTAAAAACCAGAGCGCGGTGCTTTGATCTGAAGGCAAACACCGCCTTTAAAAACCCTTATGCGCACCGTACACAAATTCATAAACTCGCGTCAAACAATACACACAAGTAACACGTGACTGATCTATGCAGTATGCAGAACGTGCGATAACACGCTGTGTGATTAGTGGATTGTTGACAACAAATTGCAATTATCACGAGTTGATTGGATTATGTCGGGTTGTTGTGGATTAATCAGTAATTGGGAGATAATTGTGATGGGAGAATGTAACTTAAAGCAGTTGAACTGGAAAGTTTGTTAATATTGGCAGTTTGTGTATCGGCTAACGTGTATTGTTCAAGACGGAAATGAAAGATGTGATGTGCAAGAGTTTGTTTGTTTTGCGTAAGTAAGTATAATTGTTTTGATTGTCATTTGATTTAAGTTTGTGCGTTAATAAATAAAATAAATAGCAATTTTGGGATAATATCTGGTCATTTGAAAAAAGAAAAGAAGAAATGAAGGTAGTTTATTTATCTGTTTACTTCAAAGCTTGTCAATATTTTGAAAACAAAAATACTAGAAATTACTTACAAAATAAAACAAAAATAATTCAGTTATTACTATTATTAAGCGTGTTGGTCTATTATATATTTATAATGGTCTATTATATATTTATAATATATTAAATTATTTATATATGTTTCTTCAGACCTTGGCCCGCCACTTTAACCAGGATGAAGATTCAATGATGATCGAGTGGAGACAAGTGAGGGAGGTTACAAAGAATGACAGAGAGCTACAGGAGTCTCACCCCAACTTGTACAATATTGCAGTTGTTGGTCTGCTTCTTCCAACATCAACAGCAGATTGAATTAAGACAGCACAGGTCAACTCTGTGTAACAGAGTTCTCAATGCACTGCTGGCAGTAACAAGGGCCCACCTCCATCAGTTTGAATATGACAGGGCAGTGGAAGAATGGCACTTGGCCAGACCTAGAAGGTCAAGCATCTGAATAGGAACTGCTAGCTAATATGTACAAGTCAAGACATCGAATGGGCTAACTTGTGTTGGATTTATTTGAGTGCTAAGGTTATAATTTTTAAGTATTATCAAATGTGCTGTTTTATTTCCAGGGATGAATATTGTGTAGTTGATGGTATTATATGTGTGCATGATGTGTTGATGTATATGTGTTGTATTATTGTGTATAAACTTATAATAAATCTTTGTATGTTTTCTTCTTCATCGTGTATTAAAACATGGATTATTTATTATTGTTTATTGTATGTATTTCAGATGCTGCATGTTGTGTTGATGTTGTGTTGTATTATTGTGTATGTATTATTGTGTATGAAATTATTTTAGTAAATATTTTTATGAGTTTTTTTTTTAAATAAAAGTCTTAAAACATGGATTATTTATTATATTGCTTATTATCATAAATATATAATTATATATGGCTTCCTAACATCACTTATATCACACAAAAGAGTGCCTCACCGTCAATACAGGCAGTTACCAAAAGCCAAAAAAAACGAACACAGGAGGGGGTTTTCCCCTCCCGTACCCTCCCCCAGCACGCGCTAAATGCCACTATGCTTGAAAATAATCCTGTGGAGAAACCTGATCTCAATACAAATATCTCAATACAAATATCTCAATATAAATTGAGATATCTCAAGATAAAATGTGATATCTCAACACGGAGTATCTCAAGATAAATTAGACATATATCGAGATCATCTCAAGATACGGTGCATCGCGGAGTATTACAATATACATATTTTACCGAGTTGTTCATAATCTGGGTTTCGTAGCAATGCGGGTTTGCCTTATCGACAAATTTCATTTTAACCGAAGTGGTTCTCTTCGCAAAAAAACGAATGGAAACAAACTTTGAAAATATGTTGAAATACAGACAAAAAACCCTTCATTTGACTGTTTTAGTAAAAAAAGGTTTGACCCTTAAGGGGGCACTCCACAGTTTAATGTACATTTCTCAATCATCAAACCCATGACAAGCCCGTAGCCTGAATCCTTGAGCAAAAATAAATCACATCATCATTGTGTCATACATTTCTTAGAAGACAATACAATTACCCATGTTTCCATAACAAATAAAAGTATCAAAAAGCATTTTCTGTACATCTTTAGTCCCATTTCTTTAAGATTACCCCACCCCTCAAAACATGTTAAAAAACCAATTTTAGCAATATTTCAAATGTCAATAAATAAAAATAAATCCTACACATATCAGGGTCATGTCTGCACTCATAATGCTCTTGCATATCAGGAATGCTAAATTTTACATACCTAGTCCGGCGTTTTAAAAAGTTATTCCATGCTGAACTCCCCGTGATTGAAAATCAGCCATTTTATCTATTTTTAGAAAGTTTTTGATTGGTTCACATTTTTCTATTTATAGACTCCAAAAAACCCAAAGAATGCATATTCCAAAACACCAAAATAAACTTAGAAGTACTCAAAACTGAAAACAACATCAAACATGTGCTTCATAATTATTATAAATACCATCCATGGACCTAAAAGATGCTTAGTTGATTTCTTTCTGATTTACACCATGGATATTCATGCGAAACTGAGGAGTGCCCCCTTAATTAGACATCAAGAGCAACATTCCTATGAAGTTTCATGAAAATCCGCCAAGTAGTTTCAGAGGAGTAGTCGCTACAAGTTTTTACTATATAACTCTATGTAAACAAAGATGGCCGCTGGCAGCCATGTTTAAGGTTGAATCAAAACGATTTTTGACAAGGACCAACAACATGTCATGCTGATCATTTTAGAAAAAGTCCCATATCAATATCAATTATAGTTTTCAAGAAGTACTCGCTACAAACTTTTTTGAAAATCTAATTTTAGCTGTGACGCCAATCTTGAATTTCCGACCGACCTGAAATTTTGTTTAGACATCAAGAGCAACATTCTTTTTAAGTTTCATGGAAATCCGTCGAGTAGTTTTAGAGGAGTAGTCGCTACAAGTTTTTACTAAATAACTTTATGTAAACAAAGATGGCAGCCATGTTTAACGTCGAATCAAAACAATTTTCGACAAGGACCAACAACATGTCATGGTGATCATTTTAGAAAAAGTCCCATATCAATATCACTTCGCGTCTTTCAAGAAGGCCAACTTGATTTCACATCAGTTAGAAACAATTAGACTTTATGGGCAACATTTCTGTAAAGTTTCATGAAAATCCATTCAGTAATTTCAGAGGAGTAGTCGCTTCAAAAAAAGTTTACGGCGACACGGCATAAGCTCTGCTGATCTCTGATCAGTACTGGTATGCAAGTAGTAGCCGAACAGCAGTAGTATCCGAATTTCTGTAAACAAACGACGTTCTTAGTTCTTCAATAAAAAATATCAATTTATTTTAATAAAAAGATACATTTTTCATTATCAGAAGAATTGTCGAATACGAAAAAGTAAATATGTACCGAAATATGATTTTCTTCTCAGCACTCGTTTCCGCGCAAATTTGCGCGTGGGGAAGTCGCATGCTAACCACGATTTGCGCGTGGGGAAGTCGCGCGCTAACCACGCATGCGCAGTTATGTGTTTTTAATTGCTCTCCAATATTTAAACAATGCTTCCCCATGACAACACCAGCAGACGATAATAAACTAAAACTCTAATTTATATATATAACCCTGTTTATATAACATGTAGGCATAAACAATATTGGAAAAATACAATACTGCAGTAAAATATCGATCGGTCAAATCTGATTATACTGCAGCAGCGGAAATTTCCAATTGACGTAATCCCTGACGTAATGGAGACATCTCTTGTTAATATATTTAGGTCATAAACGGGTAGAGTTGTCTTTCTTACGGAATGGGGCGTCCAATAGGGATAATGATCATAAATGTATACGTTTTTTTAGCAATTCGGCTACTACTTCTGTACTGCTGTCAATCAACGGTTATTGGTTACCCTTTTGAGGGCCCCTATTAACAGCGTGTGCACGAGCTTGTAATCGGATGTCGTAATTTTTAACAAAAAAGTGGGCTTTGGAACTTAACTTTACTCTGTAAGTTGTTTTTGTTTGAATAATATCAAATAACAATAAACACTATTTTCTGTTCGGCTACTACTTGCATACCAGAAGAGCTAATGCATTTTTGCTCTGTTTAGGCATGGGGTCTTCCGAGTAAAAATTTGGACCAGTTTTTCAATGTTTCGATTTCTCGGTACTGTATTGAGCGATATTAAAATATATACCAATGTTGGACACCTTGAACACTTGGGTATAGGAGGCATGTAGAGTAAAAGGATTTGCTCTTTCAATTAAAACAATATTCAGCATATGAACTTAGTGAGAATGACCTGTATTCCTGATTATTACCCATGTATAGTTCTATTCTATATGGCTGCTGGACTCAGATGTCTTCCCAACTCAAGTAGGACACTTTTGTTCGATTTTAACTGGTATTTAGCGTCAAAGCACATGAGCCTGAACCCTGTGGTCCGATCTGGCCCATAATTTATCGAACTCGTCCGAGATCTTATGGTCATATACAATATGTGGTTAAGATTTCCCAATGGGGCCTCTATCGCGTAAAAAAGCTAGAAGATGACGATAGGACGGACGAAGAGTGGTCATAATAGCTCACCCTTGAGCACTTCGTGATCTGGTGAGCTAAAATTCTAAACGTTATGGATTGTAACATCAACAAACATGACCCGATTGCGGCGATTCCATCGAATTTGACGTAAAGCGACGATAATGTAAAAAGTACAATAATTCATAAATCTACCACATTTTTTAATCGCTCACTTCAAACCAAATTATTCACTTACACTATTTCCGTCTAGCTGAAAGAAATCCGTTGACTATTTCTACAGGAAAACACTGATTTAGACAACGTTTTTTATCTGACACCAAAATATCAAAACATCACGCCACACTATAAATAGAAAATGGTTCTCGTTATTTTCACTCTTAATTTTACATGTTTGTATCGTTTGAACGAAAACCAGTCTAGTAATATGATGCGATAAAACTAAACATGACGTGATAATCACAATCACGGCATGTAAACATGACGTGATAATCACAATCACGGCATGAAATCCGTCGGATTTTTTTTAAGGCATTAACCCGCAAAATAAAGGCAACATTAGAGTCATTCCTCAAAGACAGGAAACAGAGGGTTTTGGTTAACGGTGAGAGTTCTGATTGGAAGGATGTCTCAAGTGAAATACCGCAGGGTTCGGTATACATTAACGACCTACCGTCTGCCGTATCGTCAGACAGTGAAATGCTTTAATTTGCTGACGATACGAAGATATATAGGGGTATATTTGACACCACAGATTGTGAAAAGCTGCAATCGGATATATATAATAATATGAACAAGGCAAAGCCTCAAGACGGGCGAAGCTAACTATTTTAAAATAGATCTAAACGATGTGATGCAGGGTTAGCATAATACTGTATATGTTAATGCACATTGAGCTGAACGGAAAAGAAAGAACAATTATTCGGCCTGCATTTGAATATTTAGTACACTAGTGCAACATGACAAATATGTTTCCCACACAGAAAGTTATGTAATAATTAAAAATACAGATTTCAAGTCTCTGGATCTCAAATTTCAATTAAACTGAACAGTGATAGTCATACTCATTCAAACTGAATGCAATTACCTTAACAATCAAGTCTGTGCCATGTGTAACTTGCCATCATGTGTATCTAGGTCCAGGCTGTCTTTGTTCCAGAATTTTGACATTGTGTATGATGTTTCACATCTGATTTATGAAGGATGTTTTGCCTTAAAAAGGTTAGTGACTATCATGTCACCCGCCTTGCAATGTTATTATTATTTTTTATTATTAATATTAATAATGAATAAAAGTTAATTAGCGACTGTAATGTCTCCCACCTCCAAATATGTTATGTAATATTGATATTGAATCAATCATTTTCTCACTCCACCATCAAATAAATTTAAGTTAGTACCTAAAGTCCTTAAATTCGCTAGGTAAAGTAAAGGTTAACCACTGTTCCACTTCCAAATATGTAATCATATTATTTAATTCAAATATATTTAGTGTCAATAATAAATAAGTTTCGCGACTGTCTATCACTGACCCACATCCAAATATGTAATGCTATTCATTTGTGGTAGAACATAACTCAATGCCAATCATAATTAGTAATCATGCTGGTCTCCATTTCTGCAAAATGTTTTCAAAATCTAAAATTGCCCAAAGGTATCACTTGAGACGAACACAAACTACACACATAATAATGATGCAATTGATTCTACGAGTGTTGAAAAATGTGTGAATGGTAAATGCAGAAGGGTAAATCTCAGTGGTATGGCCTTCTCACTGATGGCAGTTACGAGTAATGATGAAGAGGATACATTTGATCTTGGTTTGATTATTTTGATTAGACACATTGATAAAATATCATCCGGAGAACATGAGCAACTATTTTCTAAATATTTTGATTAAATAATTATCTACCAATATAGGCTATAATTACACATGATAAGCAAAGAATAATCAACGCTTGACAGAGTTATGCAGGATAAGGTTAAGGATTTATCACATAACGTCCCTTGTTAGCAATATCTAACACCCATTTAATATTCTATTGTATGACACACGTGTAATACAACCTGGAACGATTTTGATTGGTTGAGTTAAACCTGTAACACTACGCAAGTTTATTAACTGAAACTATTTTATTTATTACAAATTCACCCAGATCTGAGTCATAAACTTATTATTTGTGACAGCTTATAAAAATAATGCACGTTATACAAAACATTGTTGTTGGTTTGTTAAAAAGTTGACGTAAACTGCTATTTTGTAAAGAGGTAAAACACAAACTCTTGTGTGAGACGCGACGTTATGACGTCACATTTTTTATGACGTTTCGGCGCTAAAGTGCTTCTGACGTCGTGGCGGTTCTATGTCCATCTGAATTATTTTTTACTAATTTGATTGCAATGTTATGTGATAAAAAGGATCTTAAACTCGTTCCCGTTCCACATTAAATAAGATTTATGAAACTCGTTATAAATTATTTTTAATTCGCCAGAAGGCTCGTTAAAATTAAAATTATTCATAACTCGTTTCATAAATCTTATATGAAATGGGAACTCGTTTAAGATCCTCTATATATCATGGGAGCAGTGCATTATATATTCATTTGACAATGCATATGTAATGAAAGGGTAGCACAACAGTGTTCAGAGAAGAATTAAGGACAGCAAGCAAGCGGAACATGTTCAAAACCTCTTACCTAGAATGCTTTCAGTGGAAGCCTAGTCAGAAATTACTATACCATTACGAGCAATGCCCTGAAAGCTTGTCAGGAGGTAAAGGAAATAGAGAAATAAACACATACATGTCTTAAAATCTGACCACAAATAGTCAAAGTAGCAAAGAATATAGGGTATATGGTCCTAGTTAATGTTATTACCACGATTACAAGCCAACACTGTTAGATGTTACTGGAATACCTCCGGACACCCCTAGCGTGTCGGGCAACTTTGTGGCCTTCAAATAATTGTGGCCCGCTTTTGAAGCCAAATCCTGGGAGGAAAATAAATATTGTTGTTCATACATTATTTTGTAAAACATTCACGTTCCTTTACCTTATATTATATATTAGTAGACAACTTGAAACCAATATTCAGGACTTAATTACCCTATTCCTTTCTTCCAAAATGAAATACATAAATAAAGCATTAAACCATCAGAAACATCAACACACTCATGAATCACATTTGCCATCCCTTTTCAACCGCAAAATAACCGGGAATCTACCGGGGAATAGTATCACCCGAAGTTTGACGTCATCACTTTATGCGTTTGTGACCACGTAATGATATTTTGATCATGTGACCCCCCATGCGATCAAATTGTATTTTATTTCGATAAATACTCTCTTTTTTCACAGTAAGTATTTATATAATGTTATATTTCTGTAATGAAACGTTTCACCTACGCTTAAAATTCAAAATAAGGACCGAAAACAAAAAATAGAAAAAAATAAACGTAGAAATTGACTGGTCGTCCACTTTGTCCGCCTAAAATTTGCCCTTTATTTGACGTCTGCTGTCCAGCCAATATGACGAAAAATAAATATCGCATAGTATGTGTGAAAACAAGTAAGATTTTATACTCGCGTTACTGCAAGAGGGCTTCGTCGGCGGTATGAATTCATGGTCTGAAAAATGGCTATTGATATTTCATCCAGATAAATATAAAATTATGAGAATTGGAAAAAGTAAAGTCAATGAATATAAATACATCTTGAGTCTTTCACCAGATAGGCAGATGTTATTGACGCTTTTAATGACACCTCTCGGTATCTGGATGACATACTGAACATTGACAATCGTTTCTTTCCAACTATGGTTGATAATATTTATCCTAAAGAACTTCAGCTAAATAAAGCTAATATATCTGATAATAACGCTTCTTTTCTTGATTTAGATCTCTCGATTGAAAATGGTGAAATAATTAGCAAAATCTATGACAAGAGAGATGATTTTAATTTTGACATTGTTAATTACCCCCACTTGGATGGGGATGTTCCCCGAGCAACTTCTTATGGGGTGTATGTGTCTTAACTTATTCGTTTTTCAAGAGCTTGTACTCGAGTTGAGGACTTTAATATTCGTAATCTTTGTATAACTAAAAAGCTACTCAATCAGGGTTACCGTTACCATAAACTTCGTAAAACCTTTGCAAAATTTTATTATCGTAACCCTGATCTTCTTTCCAAATATAAAAGTAATTTAAGGACTCTTCTGCGACAAGGACTATCACAAACTGACTTATATGGTGATGTGATTTATAAGCTTCGTAAGATTCTTGATCATGATCACTTTCATACTATCTTTGTTAAACTTGTTAAAAAGTTTATCAAAAGAGGTTATGACCCTATCATTTTGCAACGTACTGCATGCTTGGTGGTGGACCCTTTTAAAGTTCGCCACTATGCTTTCCTCTTTCATTTTACGTTGACCGGACAGGCTGTGGACCCTATGCTGACGCCTATATAAAGCCCATTGGGACGGCGGCGTTTGATGTTTGTCTATGGTCTTTCTTGTCGTGCCCTTAATGGTTTATTCTCTTGTTGAGTACCTTCATTGTGGCTTTCTATTGCTTTTTTTTGTATTATATTTTCACGCGCATGTTTGTGTTTTACTTACATTGCCTATTGGTGCTGCCTTGTTGGTTAGAGATTAGATCATGGCGGGGATTTCTTTATTTACACTGTCCTGTTTTAATGGGATGACAATAGGGTAAGTGTGAGGTTTGGTGCACCCTAGAACCGGTTTAAACCCCCAGTGGCCTACGTTGTCACTGACCGTTCCAAGGCGGTAGCCCTATTGTCAACCCTGTCGCAGGATGACCCTAGTTGTTGGGGCTAACTCAGTAAAGAATCAATGACGGTGAATGCAAATTTACATCAGTTTAATGCAACTTTTAAAATATGATAAATATATATACAATTATCTAAAAAAACAAACAAGCGAATACACAGATGAAATATGAAAAGAATGTTCTCATGAAAGTTTAAGACGTTCTTAGTATTGTAACACATACTGAATGTGTCGACTGATTATATACGACACTAAAGTGTTGTTAAAGTTATAACAATGTTGATCTATGATCTAACGCGATAGCTGTGATGCGCGAGAGCTCATGAATATGATGTTGCGCGAATCCAGTGGGTGATTGTCATCAAATGCCTTCTATAAGGGTTGATGACGCGATATGTATGATGATTAACCTCCACTGAGGTTGTGGATGATGTTCCTTCAGTGAGGACTGATAACTGGCCCACCTCGTGTCCGGGGGTTGTCGCTACTAGAACCTGGCCATGCTGCGCAGGTACGGGGACCGTCTCCACCGCTTTTAACGTTATGCGTGGAAGCTTAGCTCAACTCCGGAAGGCTTATATCCAAACCTGGATGGCTTATATCCAAACCTGGATCCCTGGATGGCTTAGGCTGTAATTATACATACGTTTTAGATGTCGGTTGATAAACATAACAATCTTGCATAATTATCATTACCCAAACAAATCATTATTAAATAAATATATGTAAGCTGTACTAATGATGAGTAGCAATGTATACATATTCTACAACGCCATGTATACGCCATGTACGTCGCTGTTAACCAATGACCCTAATACATGTAATATACAACGTTATCAAATCACTCGTATATTACACTCACTGAGTTATGCATGCACACACGTATGTAAACTAATGCGCATATTATACAACGCTATGCATACGCGTCGAACATTTATACTAGTCACTCATCTCATTGTTAACTAATGTTAACAATCGTGTATTACAAATACTGAGTTATACGCCAACGTTAACTTATGCACCTATTATCCACTGTTATCAAATTAATATTGTTTTACAATTAATGATCAATTACAATAATTACATCTAATAAAATAACTTCAAAATCATATGCTAGTCTCAAGTTAATGTTTGAGAAACATCAAAGCTAACCTCGTCAAACAAGATGGCGCCGCCCACTGAATACAAATGTACGATAAAATTTAATAAAATAAATACTGACCACATATTGCCTGTGAAATTCGCCGTCCAACTCCTGCTCCAAACAAAGCAACTACCAAGCCATCCCGGCCAGAACTAGAAGACAATGGATTTTATAGCAAATGTTACGCCCAAACCATTATTTCCCCCGTTCAGTCCGTGACATACGTGGCTAAATTCGCAGTATTAAAATCTACACGAAAGGACCCTTACACAATTTTGCCGTTTTAGGAGATAGACCTATACTTTTACATGCATTAGCACAAAACTAAACTTATTAAACGGTCCCTCTGGCGGCCACTTAAAATGTGCACGCTTTTACGTGTTACCTGAATATATCATGGATATTGTGAATTTGTTTCAACTCAACAATGGATTAGGGTGTAACTAACAAGTACTTACAAGAGCTATGTACGACCAATACACTCTACCCGTGACATTTTGTGACAACATCTCCCCACTTATAGAAAGTGCTACACTTTTCAAATTCAACAAAATGATAATTAATATTTACACGTTAATAAACTATTACTTCTTCCGAGCAAATGAGCGACAAAACGTACAAGCTGATCGCTCAATCGCTTGAGTATGTTAAATATTACTACCGAGGAATGCAACCTTCAGCCAGTACAACGACCGTCTTCCGGAAAACATCCACCGCAATTATAACCTAACTATAATATGTAATTACAATTTCAACACTATTCTACAATTGTTCACTACCCTGTCGTAACATATACTACTATTGTACAATACTCTTCAATACACTATTATACTATTGTATTAAACCTGTCATTATGTGCGGCGACTTAAATAGTCTGCCCCAATATTGTCCTTTCCTCGGATCGCTTTAATTTTCATCCGGTAAGGCTGCAGAGTCAGTGCCCACCTCATTAACCTACTGTTAGCTACCTTTGCTTTGTTCATATAAGCTAACGGTTGGTGGTCAGTCTCCAAGACAAATTCCTTATAAAAAACATATCGGTGGAATTTACTGACACCCGACACTACTACAAGACACTCCCTTTCGATAACAGAGTAGTTACATTCCCGGGGTAGTAGTTTCCGACTTACGTAAGCCACGGGGAGACTACACCCATCTTGCTCTTGCAGTAGGACTGCACCAACCCCTATATCGGAGGCATCCGTTCTGAGGATAAACTCCTTGTCAAGTTCAGGTAACTTTAGTATTGGGGTTTTGACAAGACTCCCCTTTAAAGAGACAAAAGCTCGCTCCTGGCTTCCCCCTAAGTGATACTATTGGGTTGTCCTTTCTTTGTCAAGTCTGACAAAGATGCAGCTATAGCCGAAAGGTTTGGGATGAACTTCCTGTAAAAACCCCCCAACCCTAAAAATGACCTAACTTGTTTCTTTGTCTCGGGTCTTTGTGCTTCCTGAATTGCCTTAACCTTGTCGGGGTTGGGTTTCAATTTCTGGTCTCTCCCAACAACATGACCCAGACACTCTATATCTGCGTAACCTGTGTGACACTTGCTAGATTTTGCAGTCAGTTTAAACCGGCGTAGCCGTTCAGTCGTTCCAACAGATTACGTAGAGCCTTAATATGGTCTTCACATGTTGTTGTAAACACCAGAATGTCATCTACAAAACTGTCTGTGTTGGACAAATCCTTCAAGACTTTCCTCAAAAACCTACAGAAGGTTGCTGGTGCGTTTACGAGACCGAAGGGCCTGACCTTGAACTTAAAAAGTCCTTGTGAAGTTTCGAAAGAGGTCATCTCTTTAGCTTGGTCTGAAAGTGGGACTTGCCAGTAACCTTTACTGAGGTCTAACTTGGAGAAATACGAATATCCCTCAAGTTTAGAGAATACCTCCTCAATATTAGGCATTGGCTCTGCATCAAAGATGGTTCGTTTATTTAGCTGTCTAAAATCGATGCAGAATCGAATTGACCCATCTTTCTTCTTAATAACTACTACTGGGGATGAAAATGGGGCGCTTGAAGGTTCGATGACACCCAATTTCAACATGTCTTTCACCTCCTCATCAACAATTGATCGGGAGTGAAATGGAATGGGATACCCCTTAATTCTAATTGGTTCCCCTGATGTGAGTACAATATTATGTTGCACTCCATCTGTCTGCCCCGGGTTTTCGGACAAGACATCACTAAACTCCGAGAGTAAACTACCCATCTCTCGTTGCTGCTCTACACTAAGCATGCCCGATCTATCTTAAATTTCCTAGCTCTAGCTTTCTGGTCATAGTACCGTTTATACTTGGTACTTGCTTTAACTAACTGACTTTGAGCTATCTTACAAGTCTCCTCTAGTTTCTCATTCAGATCTAAAACTGGTCCAGCAACCCTCCTTCGGTAACCGGTTTCCAATTTATTTTTCAGGTCAACCTAATACTATATTCGGTAGGACCAAGTAGACTGGTACCCGGTAGGCAGTATAGTATACTGGTCCCCGAATTCACACTCATGATTGCAGGGTTAATCTAAAACATACTGATATGTAGTCTTAACCTCATCACTATCTACTTCACCTGCCCACATCTCTCTAAGAATCCTCATGGGACCTCTAACTGATCTACCGTACAATAACTCAAACGGAGAAAATCCTAAACTCTCTTGTGGAACCTCTCTAAATGCAAACAGCAAAGCATTGAGATACTTGTCCCAATCTATTGGTCTCTCTGTACACATACGCCATAACATTTGCTTTAACGTCCCGTTAAATCGTTCGACTAACCCGTTACACATAGTGTGATACGGTGTTGTCATGATTTGACGCAAAGACAATAATTAACCTGCTTACTTCAGCCATAAGTTCTGACGAAAACTGTGACCCACAATCAGTCAGCATTTCCTCTGGTACATCTAGCCTTAGCTGAACACATCAACTAATGCCTCAGCTACTCTCTCAGTTTCAATTGAGGGCAATGCTAACTGCCTCCGGATACCTAGTTGCATAGTCTATCATGGTTAAAATGTACCTATTTTTCCTATCCGACACTGGAAAAATTGGTCCAACTATGTCTACGGCTACCCGCTTAAATGGTGTATCTATTAGTGGCATCTGACTTAAATGTACTTTGGTCACTCGACCTTTTGGTACTGTCCTTTGGCATACATCGCAGGACCTACATCTCCACTAACGCCTGGCCAATAAATTTCTGCCAATACTCTATCTGACGTTTTCTTTACGCCTAAATGACCTCCCATAATCGACTCATGAGCTACCTTAAGCACTGTCGTTCTATACTGGGTAGGTACCACTAATTAGTGAAACTGTCTACCACCACTATCTTCAAATTCTCTGTAAAATAACCTACTCTTATGTACAAACTTACAACTACCGGACCCTTTACACTTCTTCACTACACCATCCTTGGCCTTCACTTTACAAGGATCTAACGACTCGTCTTGAGTTTGTGCTTCTATAAACTCCGCTTTAGATATGTCACCTACGGCTGCAGGAACCTTTAATTTTCTATAAGCCTGAGCTTGCTTCTGAACCTGCGCTCTAGTATCTACTGCATTTCTTATGCTACTCCTAAGATCGGACACTACCGGAAGTACTGAACCTTCTATGTTCCCTATCGTTAAATTATACATCGGGTCGTCCATACATAGTGCCTCTGTACATAGTCCCTTTAAAGAAAGGCGTATCTACATTTATTCTCGCTATTGGCACGTGCTCTACCGACTTATTTAACAACATACACGGTGACTGTTTACCTACCAACTGGTCATCCGTTACTAAACTACGCCTAACTACCACACCTGTACAACCTGTATCCCTCATTACAATCACGTTCGTGCAATTCACTCTACCATCTGCCGTTGGAAGATTTGCATACGGAAAGAGACATGTTCCGATCACAACAGCTACTACTCTCGGTTTTAATAACCGGACTATTGCTACCTCTGCCTCTACCTCTACCTCGGTTTTGACCACCTCTACCTCTACCGAAATTCCATGGGTTGTTAAAACCTTGGTTCTGACTACCTACATTGTTGTCCACTCTACTATTGTCACTAAAATTGTCTACGACAGCGGATACTTTCACCGCTTTCCTACACTCATGTGAAGCATGATTCCCATTACAGTGACGACAACGAATAAAAGGTCTACCTATGTTGTTACCACTATTGCTACCTCCTCTAGCACCCATCGAACTACCTCCACCTCTATAGTTTCCACTCTGGACTTTCTGTTTATTACTATTATCGTCCCCTTGCCTATCTCTAAAAGTTCTGTCTTTCGACACTACATTATGAGCTCCACCTCTAGCCTCGGCAAACTGATCTGCTTGTGTTGCCATTTCTTCTACACTAGCTAATTTTCTTTCCGTCTCTATATGTTTATTACCATCTAGCCTCTCCTGAGTTAATCTACTGTCTGATTCTAACTTCTCGTTTAATAATCTACTTTCGAATTCTAGATTCTTTGTGGCTAATCTACCTTCTATTTTTAACTTATTTTGTGAAAATCTAGCTTCCATCGCTTTCTCAGCTTCTAACTGCTTTTGTGCTTATCTACTTTTTATTTCTAGCTGCTTTGCTGCAAATTTACTTTCTAATTCTAGTCTAGTTTTCTCATAATGTTGTTCCCTAAGTCTCACCTGCACTTCCTTAGCATGTTGTCTTTCAACAAAGGTTCTAAGGTCAACTCCACTATAGCCTACCCACTTACCTTTCTCTCTAAGTTCCCTTTCCCTTATGGACGGCATGGTTATGGACAGTATGGAATACTAACTACAATAATTACAATACACAAGTCACTAATGATTCTAGTCTACTAACTACTAATGTTAAGTCACCGTGTCCTCAGTAAATACCTGGGCATCATCATAGGACACATTTGCACTAGCGCTAACTACTAATGGTTATGTATAGATAGTATCTAGCTTCCACAAAACATACACTACATAAAGTATCTATATTTGATATTGGACATAAACCTTAATCAATCATAGAAATGTGTATCGCATGTACATGTATATTTACTTCTCCCATCAATATAAGTATACTCGAGTGTCACAACATGAGTAGAACGTCTTGTTCGCCAACCTAATTGGATACTATTTGTATATCAAGAGAGGTAAAACAAACACCCAAATTATGGAGCAAAAAGTGCCTGAGACCCAATCGTGTAGACCACTGCGACCTCGCGCAAAGGAAAGAACGTACAAAACAACAGTTTGGACTCACCCTACCCTTGTCATGTCTTGACTTGTCTTCCAAGCTGTGGCCGTGATCGTCTACAGTTGCCTTGATGGATCAAAGGGTGTTACACAATTCTAAAATAATAAGTAGAGATTTAGTATATCATAATAAAGATCACTTATTGATTCTTTCCCCCCGTAGTCGCCCAGAATCCCACTACTCTGAAAACCAGTTGTCGCAGGATGACCCTAGTGGTTGGGGCTAAATCAGGAAAGAATCAATGACGGTGATGCATTTACATACGTTTAATGCAACTTTTAAAATAGGATAAATATATATACAATTATCTAAAAAAAAACAAGCGACTACACAGATGAAATATGAAAAGAATGTTCTCATGAACGTTTAAGACGTTCTTATTATTGTAACAAATACTGAATGTGTCGACTGATTATATACGACACTAAAGATGATGATGCGCGAATCCAATGGGTGATTGTCATCAATTGCCTTCTATAAGGGTTGATTACGCGATATGTATGATGATTAACCTCCACTGAGGTTGTGGATGATGTTCCTCCAGTGATGACTGATAACTGGCCCACCTCGTGTCCCGGGGGTTGTCGCTACTAGAACCTGGCCATGCTGCGCAGGTACGGGGACCGTCTCCACCGCTCTTAACGTTATGCGTGGAAGCTCAGCTCCACTCCGGAAGGCTTATATCCAAACCTGGATGGCTTATATCCAACCCTGGATGGCTTAGGCTGTAATTATACATACGTTTTAGATGTCGGTTGATAAACATAACAATCCTGCATAATTATCATTACCCAAACAAATCATTATTTAATAAAAATATGTAAGCTGTACTAATGATGTGTAGCAATGTATACATATTCTACAATGCCATGTATACGCCATGTACGTCGCTGTTAACCAATGCCCCTAATACATGTAATATACAACGTTATCAAATCACTCGTATATTACACTCACTGAGTTATGCATGCACACATGTATGTCAACTAATGCCCATATTATACAACGCTATACATACGCGTCGAACATGTATACTAGTCACTCATCTCATTGTTAACTAATGTTAACAATCGTGTATTACAATCACTGAGTTATACGCCAACGTTAACTAATGCACCTATTATCCACTGTTATCAAATTAATATTGTTTTACAATTAATGATCAATTACAATAATTACATCTAATAAAGTAACTTCAAAATCATATGCTAGTCTCAAGTTAATGTTTGAGAAACATCAAAGCTAACCGGATGTCGTAACCTCTCCAAACAAGATGGCGCCGCCCACTGAATACAAATGTACGATACAAGTTAATAAAATAAATACTGACCACATATTGCCTGTGAATTTCGCCGTCCAACTCCTGCTCCAAACAAAGCAACTATCAACAATCCCGGCCAGAACTAGAAAACAATGGATTTTATAGCAAACGTTACGCCCAAACCATTATTTCCCCCGTTCAGTCCTTGACACACGTGGCTAAATTCGCAGTATTAAAATCTACACGAAAGGACCCTTACACAATTTTGCCGTTTAAGGAGATATACCTATACTTTTACATGCATTAGCACAAAACTAAACTTATTAAACGGCCCCTCTGGCGGCCACTTAAAATGTGCACGCTTTTACGTGTTACCTGAATATAGCATGGATATTGTGAATTTGTTTCAACTCAACAATGGATTAGGGTGTAACTAACAAATACTTACAAGAGCTATGTACGACCAATACGCTCTACCTGTGACATTTTGTGACAAACCCTTTTGTGTTTGTGATGTCGTTTGCTTTACTTATTACTTTTGCCTTCTTGTTTGTCTGTTTGCATGTTTGTTTCTGTGTTTTGTGGTTGACTGTCCTCCTTAATGCTACTTTCCCTGTCCGATCTTTTTATATTTCTTAAAAGCGACTATGAACCAATGCATATAAGCAGTGAAGAAATAGATATAGGTGTTGTCATAGACTAAAAATTTAACTTTGAGAAACATATAACAGAAAAAGTAAATAAAGCTAATTCGATAATGGGAGTAATAAGAAGAACATTTGAATACATGGACGAAACAACTTTTCAAATACTATTTACTTCACTAGTGAGGCCACATATTGAATATGCGAACCAAGTATGGAGTCCACATCTTGTAAAACACATAGTAATGTTGCAGAATGTACAAAAGCAGCTACTAGGTTAATCCCTGGTATGAAGGAGTTATCGTATGAGGATCGTTTGAAGAAATTAAAGTTACCAACTTTAGCATTCAGAAGAATTCGTGGGGACCTCATTGAAACATATAAAATCTTGTCTGGGAAATATGACTCCGATGTTTCATCAATATTCACAGTTAATAATAACCAGTCAACAAGAGGGCATAATAAAAAGTTGTTCAAAAGAAGACCACGTTTAAATATACGTAAATATTCTTTCTGCTATAGAGTAGTGGACATGTGGAACAAATTACCAAGTGAAATAGTGGAAGTAAAAACTGTTTACTCCTTTGCGAGAAGATTAGATAAATTTTTAAGGGATCAACCCATAAAATATAACTTTCAAGATGTGATAACCGTCGGAAGTTTAGATGAAAGTTTTAGTGATGAAAGTGATGAGCTCGTGCCACAGGCTGGGATACCCAATCTTCTACCAGAAGAGGATCTGTAAGGATCTGTAAGTATTACACTTCATCATCGAACATGCAAACCATATCCAAGGTCATAAAACGGTGAATATGTGCCGATTAAAAGTATATGTTTATATTTGCCGGTACTTAAAGGGAATGTACCGACACAGCCATTTACTGAGAGTTCTGAAAAACTTGAATAAGGGTGAAATAATTATCAAAATCGGATGATAAACAAAGAAGATATGATCATTTGACGTCTCTATTGAAACGGATATGGAAGCGGCCATTTTGAGAGCTATGATATCACGGTTCTAAATTGCCATATATGGAATATTTATAAATATGAAAATTTACTGATAAATAGGAAAAAGTGACAGCAGCTGTATGAAAAATATGTTATACTTAATGGCAAAAAATGCTTTACACATTCTTTTGCAGTGATTTTCTTCGTTTTAAATGATATTTATCAATATTCCACATATGGTTATATATGGAACTATGCTTTCATAGTTCTAGAAATGGCGGCTCCCATATTCGTTTTAGAACAACTTAAATGGCCATATAGTATATTCTGAATGGTTAAAAAAAGTGTATTTGCTAAAAAAAATATGCTATACTCTTCTATTTTGGTCTTGTTATGTTCTTTAGACATTAATGTCAATGAAAAGTATTTATTCCATTTTTTTAATTCATTATCTTGGTGGCCATCTTGGATTCAAAATGGCCGCCATATTTTTTCCCATGTATACCACCAACCGTAATAATTTCTTTACCTTGGGCTTAAAATGTAAAAAATACTGGTTGGTGGTCATGGAAATTGCTGATATGATGAACTGCGGTCAGATTTTGATATCGAACCACCACATGACTTTCAAGATGGCCGCCATTTTCAAGATGGCCGCCGAAATATTGGCCGATTTTGGTAAGTAATACAGCTTATGTTCACTTGTTTATTGATTTTTGTTAGTTTTTCTTTCATTTTTAAAATTAAAACTTATGCTCTATTCTGTTTAAACAATTAAAATACATTTTTAAAACAATGCAGAATAAAATGAGATTAATATTAATATTACCGACAAAAGGATAGGAATTTTATAATAAAAAAAAACTTAAACATCGTATTTTTTGCTGTTTAAAGCACTAAACTAATTTTAGAATGTCACATTCATTGGATAACAAACCTAACATTTATAATTAATTGTATCATACAATTTACTATTTAAGAACTGATAAATGAAGAAAAAGAATGGAAATAGAGAAATTTAGACAAATTATGCGTAAGACAAAGGTTAGCTGTAAATTGATCCGAATCATATATTTGTATGTATTTTTTAACATTAACATTCCCAAAATAAGACATAAATGCATAAAAAGTTTATGTATAGGAAAATAAATTAGTATAGTTGAACCTGTAATATGATACTAAATTCAGATGACTTTCAGTTACTTCCCTTTGTTTATGTTCCCCCATTTGTACACTGCAGACGTTAAAACAGTAAAATCAATGATTTATAACATCATGGCCATGTTTCCTATTCCAGAAGTTTCTGGCTATAAAAACTACAAATGTAGTAAGCCTTTTTGTAGGCCCTATAATATATTTAAAAAGTGTTCATGCATAACAAGGTCCATTTGTCTGAGGCAAAATAGTGTGGTAGTAATCGGATGTATACACTATTCGGGCATGCCGCTAAATCTATGAAACTAATGTTTTATATTATGAAATATATTGATGAAAATAAAATTATTAATGTAATAATGCATTCAATTGTTTTTATTGGATATTGCTCACTTTCGTACAAAGATTAAGAAAAAAAATGAGCTGGTGTTGTTCATTAACTGGTTAATCCATGGTCCCAAAAATGCACAATCAAATGTGAGAAATGAAGAAATGATTCAATCAGTGAACACTTTGTCCCAAATAATTATAAGTACTACAAATCTGTACAGTAGGCAGAATTTCACTGGGTGCTACAACAGTGTTGAAACACCAATAGCAGTTGGACTGTCACTCCAAAGTCACCATCTGAATCGAAGTAAGAAAAATATAGACATTCTAAATGCAGCATCAGTTGGAGTTTCATACAGCAGAGTTACAGAAATTACCACACAGATAGCCAATACAGTGGTAGACAGTATGAGAGAGTTTGATGGGGTATATGTTCCACCCTTACTTCTGAAAGGGCACCCCATAAGAGCAAGTGCTGATAATGTGGACATAAAGATATATATTCCTGATGGACAAAACTCTTTCCATGGTACGGCAGTGACTGTATATCAAAGTGTGAAAACAGGTGAAATTACTGAAACAGTTCGAGAGGAAATTAAAATTAAAAATGCGAATAATGCCGAGACATTGAAAGACGTTCCTGAAACGGTGATTGATCTACTGTAGACTACATGAATGTAACATTGAAGGAACACCAAAGTCAAGAACCAGTCCTAAGTATGCATATTACAAAGTAAGAAAACATGAATCTGAGCTGCAACATGCAGAAACACAGGACCTTATGTGGCTCATTGCCCGATATATACACAGACATGATGCAAATGAAGATGACAGCAACAATCAGAACACAATTGTTCCTGTGTGGAAAGCTTATAACTCGGTAGTTATTACAAAAGAAGCCAACGGTGCTGTATCTGATTAAGCTCATACACTACCAATAATCAATTCCCCAGCACATAAATGGACGACACTGGTGACTGTATTAGAAAATCTGCATAAACTGAACCGTATAGTGAGTAGATTCCAACAATAAAGTAATGGTTACCTTTGACATGGATCTGTACAAGAGAGATCTGAAATTGGAGTACCTTGATCAGAAGTTGTACAGTGGGAAATGGTGGCTTCTTCCGGGAGCATTTCACACAAGCTTATGTGCAATCCGATGCCTTGGAAAATCTATAGAATATAGGTGGTATAGATGATTTGTGGATAAAATCAGGAGTATATGGTGAAGTTGTAACCAACCAAATTATAAATGGAAATCACTATTACAGAGCAGTGGAGGCACATGAAATGACATTACAAGTGTTCTCAGATTTGTGGTTGGCATCATTTTTTGATAGTCGTCCAAATGTTTATGAAGCGCTGAAAGAAGCAATGAGTGATTTGGAAAAGTCCATGACGTCGGACAGTCCAGCTGTCAGAAGTGAAGCCCACAGGAAAATGCTGACCACCCTTGAAAACCTGAATTTAGAGAAACAGATACATGATTATGACAACAAAAAGGACAAGTACCCAATGTACAAATGGTACCGCATGTACATGCGACAAGTAATGGTGTTGCTAGCAGCATTTCATAGATCTGTGAAGGACCAACAGCTGTTCCTCTACTTATCATCACTGGAGAAATTGGCATCATACTTGTTCGCCTACAATAGACTTGACTATGCACAAAATATTCTTGAGTTTACAGCCAGAGCGTATGCAACTCAGACAGAAGACCCAGACATATGGTTTCAACTTTTGTCAGGACAGTTCGCATATACAAGTGGAAACATTCCATTCATCTCTATAGGTCTTGACCAAGCTCAAGGACACCAGAACAAACAACTGAAAGGTGATGGTGGCATATCAGGAATTACAAACAAGCCAAAAACATTCCTGAAATTCTGCCTTGCGGCTCCTGAATTGGCAAATATATCAAAGCAGACTGATGACATCATAGGACGCAAGACAGAATCAGCTTCTGCTTCTCAGAAGCACCATCAGATGAACATTACTGTTGAAGAGAGACACGAGACCAACATAGCTAAGATGAAAACAGAACTGAGCCCCACCAACCCATTTAATGACAAAGGAGAAGATCTCTACAACATTATGACCAAAAAGGTTTTGAAACCAGAAGCGATGGATAGCATTTTAAATGCTGAAAGTAGGGGAGAAGGTGCAAAAGCAAAGTTTGTCGAAGAGAGAATAAACGGTACTACAAATCTGTGGGACAAAATGTCGAAAGTTAAGTACCACACATGGAGTGACCTAAATCAAAGGCCAAAGTCCAAGGATAAGACGCGAGATCAGAACATGGGGAGTACAACATCACTCCTATCCCGAATGCTTGTTATTGCAAAATCTGATAGAAATCTAGATCTGAAGAACACAGTGTCCAATTACGAATTTTTAAATGTGAACCAAACAATCATGAATATGATGGGACTCTCTTGAAATGCCAAAACAAAAGTGAACTCATTCATGCCCTAGAAAATCTCACAACTGATGAAAATACACCAGATATGGAAGAAATTGATTTCGAAAATAGATAATTAATTATTGATGGCATGGCCGTTGTTCAGGCAGTTGTGAAGTCAAACACCAAGATTGTATCTTGTCTTGAACAATCAAAGGTAGTAGTTCATGCCATAGACTGTCTAGCAAGCAAATATTATTGTAGCAGGGTAATATTTGATAACTATGAAACGGAAATAACTATCAAGGACATGATACGGTATCAGGCATCAAACAATGATATAAGTGACATCATTATCGAAGACTGTACCCCTTTGTTTGGAAAGTATAACTTATTGGGCCGCAACAAAACGAAACACAGACTGACAATTTATCTAGCTGACAAATTAATCGCAACTTCCAAGCATAGAATTGTGACAGTTACACGCCAAAGTGTTCAATCTAATAAGCGAAGAGGTTCAGCCAATAACTGGAGCAAGTTCCCAGGAAGAAGCCGACACTCTCATGGTTTTGCATGCCATCGAAATAGTCCACAGTGGTTATTCAGTTGACTTCTACACTCAAGATACAGACTGGTTTGTTCTTCTTTTAAGAAGATTTGATTTATTAGGACATGCCCCTAGGATTGTGACTGGCACGTCAAATGGAGTGTGTCCCTCCACCAAAGCCGCTTGGAGGCCACACTGGGGAGGGCACGAGGCAGAAGTATACATAGGATTTACCCCCCTCCCCCCCCCCCCCCTCCCCACCCCGATGTGTGCATCAGACAAGACTAAAAAATAACTTCTTCCCGGCTGTCGACGTAAAACCAATATGTTAAGCATATATACAAATAAATCGGACAGCCAGGAATTTCTATTATCTTAATTATCATATAAAACGTCTAATTATTAAAATCACACAGCGGGACCGGTGGGGACTTACGATATATTGTTACTATATAGACAGAAAAGTCGAGCAGCTGTCGTTAATCAAGCATGGGTTCGTAAGGAACGATTTACCATACTAAAATCCAACATAAGATAATATGATTAAAACCTGTTACGTTGTAAATAGGGCAGGATGGACGTTAGTCCATTACAAAATGCCGATGTTTGAAGTTATTTAAAAAATATAGTATAGAAGAGAAAAATACGTTAAAAATGAGGTCTATTCCTATTGGAGGTAGTAAACTGCTCTCAGAGTATGTTTATATACTGCCCAAAGATCGTTCCAAAAGCTTCCCCACTAATATAGTCCAATGAAAATAGTCCAAATTTATTCATAAATGAATTTGCATATAACAGTCCAATGAGAACAGTCCAAATTTCATCATAAATTAGTTTAAACATATTTATTTTACATCGATTGCGAAACAAGTTCTTGCAACTTAGATTAATCACTCTCGATGGCTTCCTGGGTAGAACCAGTACTAAGCAATGTGGATTAATTATCTTGCTAAAGGATAAATAACGTGGCCGCGGAGAGGATCGAACCCACGACCTCTCGATCTGGAGTTCGGCGCTCTACCACTGGACCATGCACTCCACATAAATTTATGTCATCATAAATAATTCGCATACATGGTAAACATGTTTACATCTAGACTATTTTTAAGTTTCTGCAAGGCCAAATCAATGATAAACATGCAGCAATGCATGTAAACATTTAGATATATGTAACATTAGAAACGGTATACTTTTCAAAATATGTTAATCTTCAATGTATGTATATCTCAAAAATTTAATCTTAAAAATTGGTATCTTTATACTCTGAGAAAGATTTTTACTTCACTATTCATAATTTTGATAGAGTATCATAAACAAAACTGACAATCAGTGACCAGAAATAAGACATAACCAATACATTCTGTTTTGTGATAAACTCGGTCTTCGTCCTTGATGTTCAACCAAGTTTTATGTTAAAATTAAGGTATCTACAGTGTGATTTATATCGTTTTAAAACAAAATCTTAAAAATTATCGTCTTTTTACTCTGTCAAAAATTATTATTTTACTTTAGAACCTAAGAATAAAAACCGAGTAACACAAATTGTATGGCCTACTGAAAATAAGGTGAAATCTCAACATCTGGGTAATGGAAACGTATGAATAAGATACAACAGAATGTAATATGTTGTATACACATTGTAATTTTCTTTTTGTCAATCGCTATTGAAAATTGTCGTTTTTCGCGCGCTCAAATTCAGCATTTCCAAAAATCTCAGGCTTTTTCTTAATTGTATTATGGTAGCCCTGCGACATCTGATTATCTAATTTTAGAAACGGTATATACATGTTGTAAACTTTGCCTGTTGATGGTGGGATAGGGACTTTAAGATTCACTTCATAACTGTGTCGGTATAACTAAACATAGAAAAGGACCCTCGGTACAGAAAAGAGCCTATTAAAAGTCCAACATTTTAATCAGAGATCTTTGTTTGTTTGTTTGGTGTTTTACGTCATTTTCAACACATGTAAGGTTATATATGACGGTCTATTTTTGTGGTGGAGGCAGACCACCCACTTTTCCTGGGTAGAACCAGTCCTATACACCTCCCGCCATCCGTAAGAATCAACACAGATCTAAGAAGCCGTTTATTACGTCTCTGTTAAAATGTAATAACATATTTTAGATCGATGCATACATATATTATATTGGTGTTATATGTGCGATATACAGTCGTCAGACTAGAGTTGGAAGCCATCTGCCGACACGTAGATCGCCAGTACGGATCCTCCGTCCGGAGAAAGTTCTGTGTTGAAAGGGACACACGGCAATCTTGAAGTTTGTACCAAGCGAATCAATTTATTAATCCAGTATCAATTTGATTTTAAACCTGCTTGCATATAGATAGATTTAAATACAATTTTGAGTTTTCAACTTTTCTTTGTTTTCTACCTTAGGTTTGAATATATTATTGGTGAAATATAATTATGCAAAACAATTTGCTTGTACTATTCTTACAATTAATATTGATGACTGAACAAATGCAATTTATGTTGAAAAACTTAGGGGACGTCGCTAGTTTTACAAAATCAAGATCCATGTAAAGGATCGAAATAATCGTTGATGGACGGTACCCAGCTTGATGATGTCTGTGGATTTGCGCTGCTCACTTTTCAGCCACAACCAACTGTACGCTAGTTCGGCTGTAAGACTCTCTGCATTTGAATTTAAGGGCGTTTACTAGTAACATCTCCCATGCTGACCTCTGGTACCATTCTCAACTGGAAAAAGTCAAGCGTGCCAACTTTGGCTGTCTAGGCCCCACTGGTCAGATTCGTGAAGTACTGAACTTGAAGTCTGCGTCGTTGGTCGCACTGGCTTCCCTTCCTTGACAAATCCCACCAGTGGCTGCCGTATTGCAATACCCTTCCGTTTTCCTTACTTTCTTTTGTGATGATTGCAGGAGGTCATGTACATATCTCATGAGAAATTTGAGCTGCTCGTACTTCCAAATGTCCGACAATATCAGCTTTCTCTCTGTTGTACAACGTGTCCAAACACCCTTTAATCCCATCTCGGTTGCCATGGCTTTTCTATTCTCTTCCTCTGCTAATATTAATTTGTCTGGGTCCACTATTAATGGTAAGTCAACGCCCTGGACTAGGATCTCGCCCCCCCCCCCCCACCCACACACACACACCCCTTTGATAGCCATGCACCTGACCTTCTTTGGTTTAAAGTTCGTTCTTGCCCAAGTAACTGGTAACTGTCTCGTCTTGCGCAGGAAGTACCCACCCATCTTGTACATGTGTTGTTGTAGACTTCACTAGTAGTGACATTATGATCATCCATAAACCCTCTTTTGATGGTAGCTGTATACCAGATGCAGTCTATGAATCACTGGCTTCACTCTTGTTTTATGATCAGTACCGCCGATATTCTGCATCTGATTACTACCTCTGCCACGATGTCATCATGTTCCATACAAGTAGCTTTTGATGATCCCATAAATGTAGTCTAGTTTATAATAAATTTGCTTCACGCCTCAGCTGGCCGATGACACTTGACGGCTCCACGCATCCTGAAAATTAAAAACAAATAAGGAAAAAAAGTACTTTCACATCAGAAATAAAAACATATATATTGGTAGGATACTGTTTTATTGGTAAGCTACTGTTTTATTGGTAGGATACTGTTTTATTGGTAAGCTACTGATTTATTGGTAGGATACTGTTTTATTGGTAAGCTACTGTTTTATTGGTAGGCTACTGTTTTATTGGTAAGCTACTGATTTATTGGTAGGATACTGTTTTATTGGTAAGCTACTGTTTTATTGGTAGGCTACTGTTTTATTGGTAAGCTACTGATTTATTGGTAGGATACTGTTTTATTGGTAAGCTACTGATTTATTGGTAGGATACTGTTTTATTGGTAGGCTACTGATTTATTGGTAAGCTACTGATTTATTGGTAGGATACTGTTTTATTGGTAAGCTACTGATTTATTGGTAGGATACTGTTTTATTGGTAAGCTACTGTTTTATTGGTAGGATACAGTTTTATTGGTAAGCTACTGTTTTATTGGTAGGATACAGTTTTATTGGTAGGCTACTGCAGATATATATCATTGAACCTGTTTTCTTATGTGAATAAAATATGGCTTAGAGATATAGAAAGTTGACATGTTCAGTGCATTTTACAGGGATTCAAAGTAAAGAAAAAATATGAGAACGTTAACGTTTGAATTGTTTTATTTTGTATTTGTAAATCATCATGGAAACAATTTTCTTACATAATCTACAATAAATCCACCATAAAGGGATGTAGTATTAAAACTTCAAATTGTTTCTCTTTCTAACATTCTTGATTGAATGCATAGATCCGCTCTGTCAATTAAACATATATCTGGCCATGCCAGTTGACCAATTAAAATCACATGATGTATTTTACCCAAATACATAAAGCACATGCTGTCCCACAAACAAACATTGTATACAGTAGAATACATAGTAATGTTTGTGGCCAAAATTGAGCTTGGACAATGGTGGGCGGGGTTTATCGATTTGTACGGATCTATGTATTACTCACGTATACATTTATCTCATCTTTACTTTCATTAAAATGTAGATTGTTATTTGGATTAATACACTTGTTAAATATCTGCCAGTGTGTCTGTGTGCGCGTGGACGGAATGGCTTTGGATAATTGGATTATCCCCCCTCCCCAACCCCCCCCCCCCCCCCCCCCCCCCCCCCCCCCCCCCCCCCCCGCAGGGACTATCCGAACTTATGGAAGGTATTGCATAAACACAATTTACATTCGGACTAACTATAAACGAACCGGTTAATCTGTTAAAGGAGATAGTCGGTGATTATTTTCAAATTTCACCCCCGATTGCCGACAAACAAAATGCCGACCGCAAATAATAACAAAAGAAAAATCATTATCATTTTTTGTAAGTATAAACACCATCACAGGTTGTTACGGATAAAACGTAACGAGAACGGAAGTGCAAAACCAGCAACACATTTATTATTTTTTTAAAAATATATATATATTCAACAAATGTATTGAAATGTACAATGAAAAATATTCACTTACAGAATACAAATCATTAAGATCCAGTGTTTCTTTAAAATTCAATTTTAGTTTAAAATCCTAATAATATATCAAGTGTCACTTTAATCGAAATTATCAAGTATGCCTTTAATCCAAATTGTCAAGTGTCCCTTTAATACAAATTTAGTTTAACTATTTCCTGGTTTAGTTCTCCACAGCAGTCCAAATACTCCAGTCACTTTTAGGATAGATGAGCACAATAATGTGTACTATACATCCTCTCACAATATGTAGCATCCAATATGAATTCACAATATCTCTTTTTACTTTAACTTAACTCCGAACAATTACCAATTTCACAAAGATTATAAGAATCCATCATGAGTATCCATGTGAGATAGAGAAATCTCACCCGAGGGTCAGAATTGTAACCAGGGACGAGGCTCTGCCGAGTGCCTGGTTGCAATTCTGATCCCGAGGGTGAGATTTCTCTATCTCACATGGATCACTCATGATGGATTATTTTTCTCCCATTATGTGTTTATTACCGGCATAAAATCAATGACTTTGCTGATTTAACGCCAGAATAAGGCGACGTCGACGTAACGTCATGACGTCATAAGTCATATGTCATGTAAGATAGAGTTTTCTCACATGAGGAAAATGCCTATCTCACATGAGCAGAAATGGGAGAAAAGAAAATTCTCCTATAGCAAACACAGCACCCACACGCAATGGCACCGAAAGTCCGCACTGCACCACGATTCGGACACAATACAACGAGTAGAGAAGACGTGGTCACCGTCTTAGAACAGCCAGTAGGCAATACAATAAGGCCTACTGGTTAACTTAAATCGATTTAATCGGATAACAACCTCGTTATTTTGCTATCTTCAGCACTCAAATTGACAAGACAGTGTAACTGTATCCCATCAAAGGGAAATCTATAACAATAAACGAGTATGATAGTGGTCCTTTGGAAACGGCCGAACACGATAAATACGAAACATTGCAGTCTCGGTTTGAAGTCCACATCCAGAGAAATTAGAAAAGGATACACCTCAGGATGTATCCCGAATTGTACTGAACAACCACAGCAGTTGCAGCCAAATAGAAAACCAACCTAGAGTACGACCAGAAAATATGAGAAAGTTCATGCACCAACCTCCCCTTTCAGTGTTTCAGAAGATGAAATCATGGTGTCCCACGAGGATGTCCGTTCATCTCACAAGAGAAATGTAAAGTGTGTTGACTGACTGTAGAAGGGTCAATCACCACGGATGAAGTGAGTTGCAATACATACTAAAGGGTCGTATTCTTTTCTGACGAGTTTCATGATTAATTTTGTAAAGTGGTCACGAAATCCGTCAAACCCCTTTAATTTTCGAAGTTTATAGATCATATCTCAATATCATAAATGTTGTAATATTCATAGTCGCTAACACGTTTTTATGTTGGTGTTGTACTTCTCCAGGTTTTCGTTGCGACGATAGAACTTTGAGAAGGATCTACGTATGATAACGAAAACCTTGCTGAAGAAGTTATCTTGTAATGACTTGATTTCGATCATTGAACTCCTTTACATCGTCACATGCCTTCGCAAAGTGTATTAGCTGGGAGGTATAAACCCCGTATGATGTAGCACGAGATACGTCCCCATCCAAAATGCGGATAGTTAACGATGTCAAAGTTAAAGGCATCTCTATTATTCAACGTGAGCTCTGGTGGATAAATATTAGTGACCATATGAGAAAAGAACGGATTATCACTATTGAGTATGTCATCCAGATTCCGAGGTGTACTATTAAACGCGTCAATAATGTCTTTTTGGCTAGCAGGTGACAAATTCAACATAAAATCTCTTTCATAACAGTATAAAAACAAATCTGCGATAAGTGGCGCACAGTTAGTACCCATAGGACTACCAACAAGCTGGCGGTAAACGTTTTTACCGTATAATAAAGAATTTACCTAAAAGGAAAGATTACGCTCTACCAACCTTGTTTATATATTACAATAGAATGTTCTAGAAGTTTCTGTCCCAGACAGAAACATGTTACTAATTTAAATGACCTTGAATGGCAAAATCAATAATAAATATGAACATACAACATCGTAATTAAATACAATCTAGTGGTAACATTGTTAATTTTAAAACATATTTCCCTTGTTATCGCAGTGGCGAAACACAGAAACATAAAGTTGTTCTGAGTGCTCTGAGAATTGCATGACAAACTGCATCTTCTTCGAGGTAAGTCATGTATTATTATACACTGATAAATGAAAACTTATTTTAAATCTTTAAATGTATTGATGCTCACAAGTATACAATGACAAACCTCACTGGAGTAGGCTTAAACATAGTATTATGTCTGTGGATACATCATTGCTAACCATATTGATACTATCAGAGATCTCTCGTTTAAACGTTCTTTTACTCAGCCAATTTATACCGACAATTCTAATACACCCGCACTATATAGCCTAGTTTAAAATATCTCGTTATATTGAACGATAAATCACTGTTATGTTTGCAACGTTAGGAGAATAAGCATTGCGCATTCCGCATTGTAACGTATGCAAAGTTAGGAGAGCAAGCAAAGCAATGCGAAAGATTTCAGATGTGTGCGTTATTTTCACATGTTAGGGGTATTAGAATAGAAATAGAACATCGTTCACGGTGAATTATCTATAATATATCACGGTTTGTCGTTAAATTGTAAACAATAATTTCACTCGCCCTTCAGGCTCGTAAAATTATTGTTTACAATTGAACTCCAAACCGTGATATATTAAACGATAATTCACAGTAAACGATGTTCTATTTCTTAAGTAACTAGAACTAACTTAGTTTACCAGTCATTTTCTATACCAGTCAGACCCTTGTCTATATACCTGAAATGTAAACTCTTCCTACTTGTTTCACTTAATTATGCTAATAAATGAAATTTATTCAAAGGTTATAAAAATTGGTTCTATTACAGATTACGTTTATTTTAAGGAAATAACTTAAATACTAATAATCACCTACTGTGCCTTAGACAAGTTGTACAGGCCCTTTTCAAGAACCGCCAAGCCTTTGTCTATATATGCGGAATGTATTTGTTCTTTTTTGTGTCCTACATCGCCTAATAAGTCACTGAAATAATTCAACGATTATTACAATTGATTAGATTTTGTTTTTATACGGGTTTCTTGTACTATATATGTAGCAATAATAAGCGATTATCTCATTTAGTAGATTTCCTGGAAGTTTCTCCCCAGATCGATTTTTTTTCTCCAGTTTGTTTCATAACTTAACTATGCAAAGGTTATTATAATTGGTTCTTTGGAGGTTAATTTAAAAAAATAACTTGTAAAAATGCATACATGTTGTCATATACTGAAAGGAAAAACAAATGCATAAAGGGTATTTCCGCTATATATTGTATGTTTAATATGCTACTGCTAATCGAACGGTACATGACGATATTAGGCCTGTCCTTTTGGAAAGAATGTTTAAACAGCACCGAACACACCAATGGTTACTCCTTTAAAGTTTCATTATCGACAGAATGCGCATTTGGCTCTAGTAGTTGAGCAAACATAGGCTTTAAACGTTGCAATCTCAAACACAATACGTAAATGACATGAATTTTCCAAACGAAACTTCAACATTTATGAATTTCATGAATAAAAGTATACTTTGATTAAAAGTTGTTGACAGGTAAGAAAGTCACAAACACCACCTTTTCTGGTGATTTTTTCAAGAGGAAAATTAGTTTTCTCTATGAAAATTACACTGCTGCATTATCCATATTTGAATTGAAGTTGCAGCAAATCATTATTATGTGGCTCCATTACATTGGCGTTTAAGGGGAAATAATTAGTGGTTTCATACCTCGGAAGAGTGTAAGTTGTTTTCACAATAAAGTGATTTGTATAATATATTTTCAGGCCCTGTTTTGACATAATTAAAATCCAGCAAATCAAACAAGGCCAGGTAAAACTTGGGGTTGTCGAACTTGGTATATTTTGATTGGCTTATTTCGCGAGCGTGGGTCAATCTCATTGGACAACGTCACAAGATATCGAGCAAAGGGATTCCCTTCAAGAATCGTCTAAAAAACGGACGAGGCCGGCAAAGATATATCGGCCAAACATTTAATGTTTTACTGATTTGTCTTATTTAAAACTATACGTGAAAGTGCACAACATGAAGAAGTGTATATTACTCATTGGTATAATAGGATTAATATGTGTTTCAAGTAAGTATTATATCGAAATATATTTTTTTTTACCGGCTTGTAAAATAATTTCGCCGTTTATAACGCTAAAAAAATAAGTACACGTAACGCTTAGACCTATTTAATAAGAATTATGTCTGAGCCCATACCTACATTTTTCATTTTTTTTCTTCAATTTGAATGCATGAATATTGAGGCCTGTCAAGTGTAATCCCGCTCCCTAAACCCCACTGCCCCCACACCACCACCAGCCCAATGATAATGTTCAAGCCCCACCTTCTGGCTGATTAGGTTGGAGTCGGTAGCAGAGCTCCAGATAAGCAGGGTTCTGGAAATATTTTGAAACTTGCCCTGCCCATATTAAATGTCACTTGCCCCACATTTAAGAACACTTAATTGCCCTAAAAATTGGTGCTTTACGATTATTTGTGTTAAACGAGTTGGACCACCGCATAATTTGGACAATTATACTTAGTTGAAAAAGAAAGGGAGAATGTATTTAATTGTATTTATATATATAAAAAATCAAACAGTTATAACATACTTGTGTTACTTCGATCATAAAATGATGAATGTGACAGTATACAAACTAATTTTATTCCACCATCCCACCCAACTTAGCACCACACACACATCACCTCATTTTTTTTGATGACCATCGAAAAAAATTGCTTGGCAGCTAGTGTATGGAAATTTTTATGTCACAGTGTGTACAATTAACCAGTTGACAGAAAAAAAAGAAGCTATTGTGTTCATTTAAATGTATGACAAGCAAAGAAACAAGACAAAAACTTTATCAAAAATATTCATTTGGCCCCCAATATCTGTAACCATGGTAACGTTCCTACGCCTTTTTCTTTGAATTAAATAAAGGGAATTAAATTTTGCTTGGGCCAGTAGAAATTTGGACCCACTGGCCCAAATTGAATGTTGGTGGCCCAAAATGAAATCGTGTTTTTGGCTTTTTTTTTCTTAAATAAATGGTTACAACTTTGAAGTATGACAAATTCGTTATTAGGATTCTTGACAGGGAACATGGGCTGACATTCCCTGCCTGGAAAAATATTTTTCCCCTCGTCTAACGGCTCGGTTGAATATAATTTCCAGGCAGGGAATGTCAGCCCAATGTCCCCTGTCAAAAATCCTAATAACTAATAATGTCTGCATTCAGTAATTTTTTTACTTTTTTTTAAAGGTACTCTACCTTTACAGTTGGGAAAATTAAGCAGCATTTTTACTAAATTATAAATTCAATAATCAGTATAGTCTATATAAAAAAACAAAACTTTGAAGGTTTTATTGCTCAGAACATGGTTTTACTACTGTAATTTAATCATTTAAAAAAGACAGTTTTCTTTTTTTTTTGTCCTTTAAACATGTCCACACGCGCTTCCATGTCTGCCTCTGTGAGGTCGTTATCCATGTGGCATATTCTCTTTATACCCTCTTGATTTGAGAAAAGATGGCCCAGGAGGATCACACGATTCTCGTAGGAGTAGGACACTCGACAAAAGATTCACTCGTCACGCTCGAAAATTGGGTAGGTCAGACTGGGAAGGTGGGGTAGTTTCACTTTCAGTAACTACAGAAATTTCTGACGAAGTCTGTTCGTCATCACCCGTGATCTGATTCAGCTTTTTGAACACAGAGCTAATGCTTTGTAAGCCCTTTGCATCGTTCTTTTTAATCTTTTATACGTAACATTTTGAATTTTGGGACATGTTGATTGTTGATATTGGGAGCAAATCTTGGTTAAAGAACGCCTTTCGTAAATGTAGAATTCCACCACTCCGCAAACCTGTACAAATGTGATTATCTTTGTTGTTGTTAAAAATAGAAACGTACAAATGTGTATGCTTGCATGTATGTCCTTGAAGCAAGGACAAAAAAGATCCATAAAAAAATGGAATGAAATTTCCAAGATAAGGCCAACCTTAAAAAATTGTTTGTTTGCTGTGCTCCGACCGACCGTCTAAAAAGGCAGCGACCGTTGTTGTTTTTTTTAGCTTTTTCAGATTTTTTTTTAAATTTAAATTTAATTTTTTTTTTTTTTTTTTACTAAAAAATTATTCGTAAAGAAATATTAATGAGGTTATACACAGCCTGCATTATCATACATTGAGATAGGAAATTATGATTTGTAAAAATGCATAACCAGGACTGTGGCAAAAAAAAAAAGACCTACCTACCTACCCACTTAATAAATTCAGGGTCGGAGCACAGCAAACAAATATTTTTTTAAGGATGGCCTAAGTTTAAAAAATAGGGAAATCTGCATGATTTTAAAAGAAATTTGGGCGGAGAATAGGCCTTATACAGGCCGCCTGCAAGAAAGGGTAAAAGGCCCTGATGTCAGATGAAGTTTGAAATATTATGTCTCCGCCATTGGAAATGGGGGTGGCATAGCAGGGTTGGACATACATGTACACTGTTACCCATATTTAT
>JAWPHD010006881.1:0-137459 GCA_037043455.1 Cyrtodaria siliqua
GGCTGTGAACCATTGCCTTTGGTGTTACATAATGACCAGACGATACATGATTCCTGAGGTGTTCCTTAGCGACATATGGTAAATCACACTTACTCTATAACAAAAATTATGACAATGGAAATATTTTACTCGTACCTCCCGTAGGTCCAGGATTTGCTTCAATCCCAGCCATTAGCAGAAGGATTCCAACGAAGCTTACTGCCCCAACCATCTTCATACATCATAGTGTCTATATAAAAAGCACTTTGAAAATGGGAATATTTTATTCGTACCTGCCGTTGTCCAGGATTTGCTTCAATCCCAGCCATTAACAGAAGGATTCCAACGAAGCTTACTGCCCCAACCATCTTCATACATCATAGTATCTATATAAAAAACACTTTGAAAATGGGAATATTTTATTCGTACCTGCCGTTGTCCAGGATTTGCTTCAATCCCAGCCATTAACAGAAGGATTCCAACGAAGCTTACTGCCCCAACCATCTTCATACATCATAGTATCTATATAAAAAACACTTTGAAAATGGGACTATTTTATTCGTACCTGCCGTAGGTCCAGGATTTGCCGTGGGTCCAGGATTTGCCGTAGTTCCGGGATTTGCCGTAGGTCCAGGATTTGCCATAGGTCCAGGATTTGCTTCAATCCCAGCCATGAGAAGAAGGATTCCAACAAAGGTCACCGTCCCGACCATCTTCATATATCCGGTGTAGTTGATACATAGCTTAATAAGTACCACATCTAGGCCAGATCCATGTCGGAAGGTTCCGATTCGGCAACGAAACGTGGTTATATCAACGCCCATTCTGATATCCTGAAAGTAAAATCAAATTAAGAAAGAATTCAGCATACCTGAAACAGAGAGAAATACGCCCTTGTAAAAGCAATGGGTACATTGGCGCCTGAAGACCCTCTTCTGGTTAATATGGCTGTCACATAAGGATATCGTGTAGAGCGTTTTGTCTGTACAGATCACTAGTACTGACTGACACTTGCTCACGCCATGTTTTTTTCCCATTGTTCTTTCGAAATATGTTCAACAATTGTACGAGTTTACGGGATGTATAGATATTAAAGCGCTTTATTTATGTACGACAAGACTGCAGATAGTTGTAAATAAAGTTCATACGCGCGGTAATGTATTTAAAGGGTATATTTATTTCATGTGTCACTTTTCTTAAGGGGCATACTTGTGCAAGGGTATTTTTGACTTCGATATCTATGTTCGGTTGTATCACTGGCCAAGGCGTGGAAAGCATGAGCAATAACCTTTGAACTGGGATGCATGCTATAAATTGACCTGTTTCTCTAGTCTGCAGGGGGAAACTCATCATTCGTGTTGACGATAACAGACAGTTTGGTTTGTCGAGATTGGGGTTTGCACGGGCTTTGTGCCTAAACCATCTGGACACTATACGTCATCTGGACACCATAATCTATCTGGGTGTAAAACACATTGCTATGAGCGGTGGTGGAGACGGTACCTAGACAGATATGTCAGGAAGTTGTGGAAGCACTCCCCCAGGACACGTGTTTGTTCCGACATCAAACCTCACTGGAGGCCCATCACGTCATCAAATCTCATAGGAGGCTTGTGATGGTCAAAACTGTCACTGGAGACGCGCATCATCTAGTATCATTGCGTTATTTCACCTCAGAGTGTTAAGTTTCTAGCGATAACTTTACTTTACAAGTTATTAAATTAGCAACAACAACAGCATATTATAAATATTCCGCGTCGTTTTTAGACAGTACATTCTGTACTTATACGTTAATACGACATTCATTTCGTCTCATCTATGTATTCGCTTGCATTTCTTGACAATTGTATATATATATTTATCATCAAACTGTACCGTTATAATCCCTGATATGTATGGTGGCTAATTTCTGCCATTGTCGTATTTTCGTATTTTCGTTATTTCGCCCCCGAAAAGACGACAGAACGAAAAGACGACAGGACGAAAAGACGACAAATGCAGCGCGAAAAGACGACAGACCGACAGAACGAAAAGACACCATTTCAAGGGTGAAAAGACGACAAAGCCACGCGAAAAGACGACACTTCAGCGCGAACAGACGCCATTTAATATTGTCGTCTTTTCCTCTTTTCGCGTGGCTTTCTGTCGTCTTTTCGCCTTTGAAATGGCGTCTTTTTGTTCTGTCGTTCTATCGTCTTTTCGTTCTGTCGTCTTTTCGCGCTGCATTTGTCGTCTTTTCGTTCTGTCGTTCTGTCGTCTTTTCGTTCTGTCGTCTTTACGCCTTCCGGTTGCCATGCACGTTTCGGTCATTGCGGCCATTTTACGGTGACTACTAAATGTCGGGGACGATTTTGAATTGTTGGGAAAATGGGTAAAAAAAGGCAGGATGTGTGCCTACCTTATGTCCAATCAATAATAAACGGAGGGTTACTATTTCTTTTAAATGTTCATTTTATAAACGCAGAATGGCTCATTTAAAATGAATATTAAAACATAATAATATAAAAATAATATTTTGACTTTGTAATTTAGTAGTAACTTTCCGGGACTGATACTGATGATCATGCCTGGACCAGTCGTATTAATTACCATGTTTGGAGTAAACTTTATATTCTTAATATTTAAATTGTTATGTAACAATGTAGGATGGTTTAGCGGACATAACTATGGATTTGTTTATGTAAAAATGTAATAAAATTACTTTGTATTTAATGATTTACTTTCCGGGGCCACTTAATAATAGACACGATGTTGCCTCATATTCTTCGATCTATTGAAACAAATGGCAAGCAAAATATTGACATTTAAATTTAACACTAACTTTCCGGGACCGTTTGTTGAAGCCATCATATCACAATGATTATGCCTTATATTTATCAATGTAGGATCATGCTATATCTACACCATATGAAATATAATATATGTTTTTATGTACATGTAAGCTTGTACCTCCGAAACTGATTTACATAATGGACCGTAACTTCATACATGTGTTATACAAGATCCTACAGCCAGATTACGGTCATACACAGCTATTAAATATGAACTCATTTAAGATCCTCTGTTCATATAATATACTTCTTGACACTTTCAAAAAGAACTGATTAAGATAAAGTCAAACATATAATTCTCACTTCAATATTCATTATATAAGGTGAGAAAACTAATTAATGAGTTGCAGAACCAATACAATTCATTACTTTTATTCGACATGCCATAATTACATGTTTATTGCCTTACGCAAGACTAGTGTTCAATATAATTATGATGACCATTCTGCGTTTATATAAACGATTTAAGAGAACTAGTAACCCTTCGTTTATTATTTATTAAACATACGGTATGCACATTCCCTGTCGATTTTGCCCGATTCTCCGACAGTTCAAAATCGTCCCGACTTCTAGTAGTCAACCGGAAGGCGAAAAGACGACAGAACGAAAAGACCACAGAACGACAGAACGAAAAGACGACAGAACGACAGACAAAAAGACGACAAATGCAGTGCGAAAAGACGACAGAACGAAAATACGACAGAATGACAGAACGAAAAGACGCCATTTCAAGGGCGAAAAGACGACAGAACGCCACGCGAAAAGACGAGAAGACGACAATATCAAATGGCGTCTTTTCGCGCTGAAGTGTCGTCTTTTCGTCTTTTCGCTTGGCGTTCTGTCGTCTTTTTGCCCTTGAAATGGCGTCTTTTCGTTCTGTCGTTCTGTCGTCTTTTTGTTATGTCGTCTTTTCGCGCTGCATTTGTCGTCTTTTCGTCCTGTCGTCTTTTCGTTCTGTCGTCTTTTCTGGGGCGAAATAACGAAAAGACGAAAAGACGACAAATGGCAGAAATCAGCCACCATAGATATGTCCTTTTTATATCACATGCTATGACACAAGATGTGCAATCCATATCTTCACGTACAGGTTATCTGCCGCGATTTGCATGTGATAATTTGTGCGGGATGATAACTCGGAAGTAAGCGACGCCAATAACCGTTAATTAACGGACGTCATTAGGGTACAGGCCGTTTTAACGTCCGTTTAAATTGCATTCTCGTTAAAATAGATGCAGGGAAAAGACGTTTGAATCTCTGACCATTTTTTACGAGTTAACGGCAATAAAGGTGTCAACAAAGCGGTCGATTCAGTTGTTTTTTTTTAAGTACTTTCTTAATATTTAACAAACTGTGTTCAACTAAAGTGCACATCCTTCTACAGGATGAGCTCTTTCCTTTATCGCAAACGATATTTCAAATCATCCAGTACTTACCTTCCAAAAATTAATGTTCACGTTCATATACGCTTTCTTTCATTTCCAATACTTTGGGAGGGCTAATCTAAGGAAGTAAATATGAATCGAAATACCCGTTTGCGGTGGATGAAAATACCTACTTCGTAGGGGTATGTGCGCTTTACTAAAATAAAATAAATAAAAAATCGAGAAAGAAACAATAAAAATAGATTTTGCTCTATTTTCAGTACTCAGTAATCAATGATGAATATATTACAACTCTTCAATTTCCATATCATAACTGTATTTGACATATTTTAAAAATTGCATTAGACATACTTAAATGCACCACTGACATATAATTGTTCATGAGTTAGTCCCAACCACACATCCTGCGACATCGTATAACCATTGAGACGAACAGAAATATGACATGTCTTAGATATAATGGCAAAGCTGAGAAAATCAAAAACACAAACGATATTACACCGTCTGTTTGTTACATGCAACATGCAAAATGATGATATATGTGTCATTTGTAATAAAAGCAAGATTCCAATGATAAAAAAGATTAATTGATCAAACATCAATTTATGTACACTTAAAAACTAAATCCGTTTATATATGAATACAAGTGAAGCACCAACAGTGGTTGAACGCCGAATTGCGAATTCAACATTTTAACTGAACAATCTAAATATAAAAGGTGAATTATTCAAGTAAAATACAAGACAGTTTTGATTATTGTCATATAGCATTGTGTAATGACAATGAACAGGCGTGCTAAGCTTCAAAGCTTTTCGACAATTCATTTTTGAGAATTTAGGAAAAAATAACTTTCACCAAAACATCAAAACGCGTAGACAGAAGGACCGACGGACAGACAGTCAGACAGACATACGGAAATTGCAAAACTATAAGCCTGGATTTGCTTCGCAATCCGGCTAATAACTTTGATTATCCACTTATCAGTATATATTGGCATTCACAATAGCGAATGTTTAATGCTATGTGATGGCTGTAAAATTTTGCCCCCACTACATATCAGTAGTGTTATTACACACTGTCCCTTTGGGATCATCAAATCCAATGGTTGTATCTATGACGTATAATATCGCCTAATTCGGTGGTAGGAGCGTGAGAGGTGATGCACCTTACTCTATCTATTTTGTATAAAACCGAGTGTACTGCTTTCTTCTCTCGTTTGTGTTTGTTGCTTCCAATGGTTTCGCTTTTTAGTATGCATTGACATTCACACTAGTGTTTGCCTGATGCTGCTTTGAGGCTTTAGTCATCGAGTCCAAAAATTAGAATACCGTTTAAGGCGGTGCTAGGGTGCGAGAAAAGTGTTAACTCTAATACTACCTCTCATGAACAGACGCAAGTCTGCTACCTTTCCCTCCTGTTTGTGTTTGTTGCTTCTGAGGGATACCGTTTTCAGTATGTATTTTGTTTTGTACAATTTTCTTAAAACATTACTTACTCGCACCAATGCATGTTTAATGAGAAAACGGTCCATACAAAATAAATGTTGGCCTCAAAATTAACTTTTCAAAAACAAATACTTATAACATCTCTTTCGCGTTTAACTTTTATTAAACAAACAAGAAAGGATTCGGCTATAAAATAATTTAGGCCCCAATAAAGAAGATTGTCGTGCATGTCCTTTTTACAAAGACTGTGCAACTTTTTACAAGCAGCAAGCATTCTACGAACACAAGTTATTACACATTTGTAAACTACTTTTATAACGATTCTATCTTAAAGTGTGACCACCCGTTGAAATTATATGTTTGCATTCGACTAATTAAAGCTACAGAGTCTCTATTTTAAGTGGTAATAACGCATGCATATGAATGAGTCACGTGTGAAGTAATTTTTACTTAGCCTTCGTACAGGTATCATCGATAAATATACGGCTTCAGAATATAAAGTACTTGCCCGGAATGGGATTTGAACCACAGCCGTTACGCTTTTACATTTTGATGGCCGTACGTTTAACCACTAGACCACAGCTATTTATTGGTATGTTCTAGCATTATTAACAATTAATAGGCATTACGTAATAACTAGCGCACACACAAACTCATCAAGCGCTAAATAACAAGTCGAGATATAGTTGTTTTGAGGCGAAATATTAGTTTCATATTGATAACATATATTATTACACCAGGCAATGTTGATTTACACGTCCGACAACATTGACTATATATTTATGGATTCATCTTGAGTTGCGTTCAAATATGTTCAGATATTTGGTCTCTTAATAAATGGTAATTTGTATACCATTTTCTCAAGAAGCGTTATAGCGCAGTGGGTAGAGCACCGGACTTGAATCAGAAAGTATTGTGTTCGAGTCCCGACAGAGGCTTTATTTTTCTTCTGTAAATCATAATGTTACAGGTACGATGTGCACTGGCCGATGTCTATACAATAAATGACGTCCTGCGTTATAGTTAAATACCCGATTTTGACATGAGCTGGTGAACATGAAAAGCACAAATAAAGACGCGACTACAAAGAAGAAATCGATTGATATAGAGACTATGTAGCTTTAAAGCAGTGGCTACTAGATACAGACGAACGCACGTGACCATGCACATAACATGCACAGAAATTGAGTTGTGACTATATTCTAATTTACGAAAATTCAAACTTTGTATTACAAAGCATGATAAAACAATTTACACAGGTAATGGCATCGCGCTATTTGTGTGAATTGGTGAATTGTTGAACGTGTAAATCAGCTATTAAAATGATAGTGTTTGGTATTGTGAATAAATTGCACACCAATTTGATCAATTATCGCCGACTATTCGAATAGTGATCTTGCCAGAACAAAGCATTTAAATTGCATAAACGAGGAAAAAAAAGGGACGCTTTTTAAAGAAAAGCAAGCAAGAACAATGAATTTTAACACAAATCGAGTATGAAAGGAGAACTTTGGAAATCACCAAACACGATCAATACATTTTTTTATAGCAGTCTCGGTTTAATTGACACTGTTCATGAACGATAGTAAAAATGCTAGCTACCGTTCACGTTCTCGGGTTGAGCAGAAATCAATATTTAAAATGTCAATAGTACGAAATGTTAGGCTATCCCGAAGGTGGTATGACGGTGAACAAGGAACTTTCAACGTGGTTTTATCATACCATTCTATGGCCAGTGGCATATGGTCACAGTTTCTAAAAATGCGCTTTGTCCTAAACGAGAAAACAATGAGCGAAATAAACAAAATGGAATTTAGTTGGAAGCAGAGGTTTTGAAGTCTGCGTATTACAAGTAACAGTCAAAATACTTAATCAAAAATCAGACAACATTTCCTATTGGTGATTAAACAATACTGAGAGCCTTTAAAGGCTCGAGAAGTGGAACCACCTATTCAAATTTGAAGTAAGAAAACAAGTATTTGAGAATGTACCACCGATATCTGTATATAAATAAATGGATCAGCGATCTCCAAAGATCGAACCGAATAACAGTTGAAACTGACGCACGAGGATACGATTTTATGAATTAGCACTTACCTAAGAACATTGACACATGTTAATAAGACGCGTGGGTTTCGACAAAGGCGGTAATCATGTCTCCATTTAAACCTCACCTCATGTGTTCATGTATATGTATGAACTGAGTGAATAACACATTTGTATTTGTAAACAAACTTGAATAAACTGGTAACCATACTATCATAATTTATCATCGCCTGTTTTACAAAATCAAAATTTATGTTACAGGGGCATTACTATTGTTACATAATAATATCATGTATCTCAATTTAATATTCAACATATATATCCTAAAGAACGTCAAATCAACAAAGCTATTGTTTTTGATACAGTTGATTGTTTTCTTGATTTGCATATATTTATTAATGGAGAAATAATAAGCTAAACCTATGAAAAGAGAGACGATTTCAATTTTGGAAATCGTTAATTAATTATCCTGATTAGACGAGGATGTTCCCCGATCAACATCTTATGGGGATGTATGTTTCTCGACTTATTCGTTTTCTTAGAGCTTATAGTCAAGTTCTGGAATTTAACACTCGTAACGTTTGTATAACGTTTGTATAGCGCAAAATTTTATTATCGTAACTGTAATCTACTTTTAAAATATAAAAGTAAATTTACGAACTCTTCTGATCTGACGAAGACGTTAACAAATCTGACTTCACTTCTGTGGTTACGTGATTACACATTTCTATAACGCACCCAAGAACCTGTTTTTTAACCCACATCGGCCTTTTTGCCACTGACAGTTGGTAAATTCTCAAATACGTCGTGCTCTTACTTTAATTTCGAATATATGGTTGCACATCTCCAGTGTTTAAAGGCTCTGAGTATTGTTTAATCATCCTAAGTGTATATTGTCTGATTACTAGTTAGTCTGTTTTGACTGTTAGGCTTCATAGCCCCTGCTTTCAAATAAATTTCTTTGTTTTTTTTATTTTGCCCATTGTTATCTGCTTTAGGAGAATGCTAGTGACTAGGACCATCCGCCGCTGGCCATGGAATAGTATAAAAATAGGTTCCGTGTTCACCGTCATACTTATACCATCTTCGAGATATCTAAAATGTTCGTACTATTAACTTTCTAAGTACTTAGTTCTGCTTTTCCCGGAGCTAGAGGGTGTGAACGATAGCAAGCATTTTTCACTACCGATTATGAACAATCAAACCGAGACTGCATTATTTTTATATTTATCGTCTTCGGCGATTACACTTGTTCACCTTTCATACGTTTTTATAACCAAATACTAAATATCTGGCATTTCGAAATTACAGATATCCTTTGTTAAACTTGTCAATTAGCCTACAAGGGCAATTTTAAAATAAGAACTTGAAATTTGACAACCGCTAATTGCATTTACAATGTTGATATATGGTATAATATTTCAAAATGTTGAGGAGGCCGGATCAAGTGCATTATCATACCGGTAAGCCATGTTTCAACTCGATAACCTACATAGTTGTAACGTATTAAAGATATTGGAAAAACGATAAGAACACAAGAGGATACAATACGTTCAATATTATCCAATAAAATAAAATGGTTTGTGACAAATATCGAAATATACAAAATAGTTCAGGGACACCTATAACACCTGCAGAAGGAAATGAAGAAATGTGACTTTCAACTAATACATCAACACAAAACTCAAAAGAAATTCAACCTATGAGCTTAACAAATACAAGATACTAAACAAACGGAGATGTGTATTTAGCCAACATATGTATTTATAATTATTATGTTTACCTCCTGTTGAGTACTTAAAGTTAGATTACTGTAAGAAAACAATAGTCGTAAGTATTGATCTAGCAGTTTTCGTTATAGCAGACATAAAAGTATTTGTTCCAAAATTGCGATAGCAACGATATCGATATTTGTTCGATGTCTTTCTCTTCCAGTTTTTTTCACTCGAAAGTATTTCGAACAGGTAAGTGTATATGATTGAAAATGCTTACAATTCAGTAATTTTATTTAAAAAACAGCTTTGAAATGTATAATACGCCATTGTATTTAAAGTTCAAGATCGGATAAAATCGGTCGGTCACCTGCTTAGTTATTTTAGTTTAAAACCCTTTGGCTAATTGTAACATAATATCATACTTTAGGTATATGATTCATTGATATTATAAAGTTGGAAGATATACCTAAACAAATACTATATTGATAATACAAAATATCAGGTTTATTGAACTGCGAAATTCTGATCTGTTTGATCATATTCACAGCCAAACTTATTGCCGTGACAAGGCCTGGTATTAACATTTAAAACATTCTCCCGCAACGTTTTGGCTTTGGTTAATATGTAATTATGTACCCTATCAATTTACATACCGCTGCTTCAAAATGTGATTTTTATGTACGTGGGTAGTGTATGACAATCATTCTAAAAACATATGAACGTATTTCATTAATATGTTTAAATACAACAGAGCATTATTTGACCTTTCTAAACATACTTTTATACTGACTTGTGTGTCAACACTCTATTACGTTTAAGGTTTGAATCAGAAAGTGGAATGAACAAGGTGTATGCATTAGTTATACTCTCTATTAAACTCTATATATATATAATATACTGTCCGGTATAAGGTATTCAAATGTACTGTCGAGTATAAGGTATTCAAATGTACTGTCGAGTATAAGGTATTCAAATGTACTGTCGAGTATAAGGTATTCAAATGTACTGTCGAGCATAAGGTATTCAAAACAAGCGTACTATCTGTAGTCATTACGTTCGTCTTAAATGATACGATCTTGGAAACAGAATTACTAACTATGCATAATGTGCCTCTTTGTAAAGTAACTGCCAAGTTATTTAGATATCATAGGAAACAAAAGCTGTTAAAACTGTAGCCTTGTGATACTACATCTACAATGATATAACTTATCACAATATCTCACTATATACTTATAATACGTAATTTGTATACTTATGTCCTTTTAATATTAACAGCATTTACTGTATCCTAGTGAACCGGCACCTATAATTATCACTGTCGTTTTATATAGCACCCATCAGTGCGATCCCTCGAATATGAGCTATAATTGTATATATGTATGCGAGCGTGCGTGCGTATGTTAAATTTAGAATATGCTTATTGTTAACCTTAACGGAGATGATAAAGACTTTGTGTCAAGTATTTGTGTATAATAATACCGTCAAATTTGCATTGAATCCCCCCACCCCCGATTTACCCAGCCGTTAATAGAAACAACTGATTAGAAACGTAGGCTTCGTTAAAAAGCCACTCTGACTTTTCAACTCTTGTGTTAACATAAACATAACATGTGCTATAAATAAACCATTTGAATCTGCACACTTCCTGGGTTGTGGTTAGCGTTAGCTCAGCATTTAGGTGATACAGCGTAATTAGTACACACATATGTATTCGGCATAGTGTGTACACTTTAAGTTAATTCAATTTATTTGTTAGCGTAAATCTCTAAATTGTGAGTGAGTCTAAAGTCCGAGTGCTTCGTCAACTGTTTCAGTTGATGTGTTAATAAGCATAGTCTATTAATTGTGCTTGCATGCGGATGTGTTATGGTAGAGAGCGAGTGGTGAAACATTCCTATCTAGACGTTTGGTTGGTCGATTTGGTGTGCACTTTTTACATTACCTCACATGAGTGGACTCAATAAAACGGAGTTTTCTACTTTTACCTCTTGTTTGTGTTTGTTGCTTCCCAGAGCTCTTCTGTTCAATATGTATTGGCATTCACACTAGCGTTCGTTTAGTGCTGTGAAAAGTCGCTCCGGTTACAAATCAGTAGCGTTATTACTTACTGGTCCTTTGGGATCATTAAACCCATATTTGTGGCTTTATTGCAGGCTATCACTTAAGCCGGTTCAGAGAGGCGTGAGAGGTTTTGCACTCTAAATTACCTATCATGAACAGACCCAATAAGACCGTATCTGATACTTATATCTCTTGTTTGTGTCTAAGAGATCCTCTTTTCCGTATTTATTTAAATGTGGTAGACAGACTGTAATCCAAACTGGTAGCTACATGACAATTCGTTTTTGTGAACTTTCGTACAAAATGCGTTAAATGCAATCGATACCATTAAAATGTTCTTCATGTACATTTTATGGGATCCTGGGCATGTTATAAATGATCAGGTAGGCGCGCCCTCCTTAGAAAGGTAGTCAGAATGATGAGGAAACGAATACCATTCATATCCAAACTAATCCCTGTATGATGTCGCGTCTAAAAGTCAAAGCTGCACTCAGTATATGTTGCGTCCACATATTGATGCTTCATCTGACCATAAAATGGTTTGGATTGACACAAATAAACAACATTTCAAAATTACTGATACACCTTTAATATTTTATAATAATTCAACTACACATCTGATTTTCAATAACAATAGGAAGATTTCTGACCTTGAAGTTGAGACGACAGACAATCCAATTGATTTATAATTCTAAATTGTGTTATGAACCTGCCGGCCATATAATCACTAGCAATATTGATATTATTGAGGAAAATGGGATATGAAGTTAATTGTCTAAGGTCCTAATTTTCGTTTACCATCGCATTTTGGTTTTAGTGCATGTCGCAATGAAATTGCAGATTCATTAGTGTATGATGTCTGTACTAAGTTGGGTAAACGCGAGAGCGCAGATAAGCATGCACTTTCTGCTTGGATAAACCAATTTCGGAAATAATCGAACTACGTATACAATTATGTGACTCAATTTCCTTTCCGCTTTCCCGGACGTCATCCTACTATTTACACCATCTCAAGATGATAATCCAGAATCTTCATACTAAATGTACTCTAGTTCCTAGAGACAAAGCCTTAAACAATATAATTCTTGTCTGACGAGTACATTATTATATCAATACTTTGAATGCAGCGTACTTCTGCTTTTCTAACTTCACCATTGCTGGAGACGGATATTGTTTCCCATCATATGTCCGGTTTGCAGACTAAGAAGATTTCTGTATATAATGAGTGACAAAAGTTCCCTACTACGAAGTGGATTCCAAAACTTGACAAAAATTCACCAACCTTCTTTCATCGCAAATTCAAGTTCATGTCCAACTACTAATGTATCAACACGGTTGAACCTTGATTAAAGAACATGTTATAACATATTGCGGAAAGGTTTTTGAAAATTCAGGAATCAATCTGTTTCGGTCGAATCAGAACTGCGGAAAAGTTCGTGATACACTACTTTCCATGCTTCTTCTCTAAACACCTAATCCTTTTCCACACTATACACCACTTTACCACATAACTTGATCAAAGAAAATATGATTCAGCTTATACTAAAGGCAGACAGAAGGAAATATTTTTCTTACTTTTAATAATGTCAGAACTTTCTTTACAAACTCCCCAAATTATGATTATAACAAGTGAACTTGAGTTGATTTTTGAAGAGCGTTATATTTTATTTAATATAACATATTTATTGGATTCGATACAACTGTTTACCGCCAGGTGTAAATAGTCCTATGGGTACTAACCGTCGTAGATTTGTTGTTATACTTTTATAATATTGATTTTATGTTGCGTTTGTCAGGAAAACATTACTAATTGGTTAAATAAAAATCTCGGTATCTAGATTTCATACTCAATATCGATAATCCGTTGGTCACTAATATTTATCAACCAGAGCTCACCTTGCATAAATCCAAAAGCTCGGATACCAGTAGTTCGATACCATTCATCGATTGTCATCTCTCAATATATGACATACATACTAAAATGTATTATAAGAGATGTAACTTTAACTTCGACATCATTTATTTTAGCAATCCCCATTTAGATCGGAATGTACCTCGTGCTACATCATACGGCGGTTACATCTTCTAGCTCATTCGTTTTGATAGAGCTTGTAGCAATGTTATGGACTTCATTGATCGAAAGAGGTTGCGTCTACTACTGATCGGTAGTGTTTTAACTACTGGTCCTTTGATATCATCAATTCCAATATGTGTGGCTTTAAAGCAGAATAAGGCTTACGTCGGTTCTAGGGGACGTGAGAGGTGTTGCACCTCGCATGGACCGAGTCTGTTACTTTCTCTCTTGTTTGCGTGTTTTCCTTCCACGGGATCACCTTCTCAGTATGTATAACAAGAAAACTTCTTCAACGAGGTTTTCGTTATTAGTTAGTAGTAACTACGCGTACGTCTCAAAGAGCTATCCCCGCAACAAAAATACCTGAGTACACCACCAAACTAAAATAAGGTCTGCTTCTAGGAGTGGCACAGTTTTTATCTGATCTAATAACTTTAAAATAAACAATAACAAGGACATCCGTCAGAAAAGGATACGACCCACCAGTTTTGTAACGCACTTGCTGTATAGCGATTGAACCTTATATGTTGTGTGTCTTGTATTCTCATGTTGCTTTTTATTGATATGTTCTTTATAATTGGTCGATGAGGTTCAGTTTTTAGCTCAACTATTCGAAGAATAAAATACCTTATGTAATCACCCCGGCGTCGGCATCGGTGTCGGGGTCGGCGTCCCACCATACACCGTGCTCTGCGTGTAAGCTGTATTTAAAGATCTTTATCTCTTGGCTCAACCAAATTTGGCCATGAGTTTCCTTATAGTATCATCTTAAGGGCTGCATAAGTCATTTTGGTTCCTATTCTCCCTGGTCTCCCGAGGAACGCAAATCCTGATAGCCCTTACACTGTGAAATGTCCCATTTTACATTAATTTTAACGTGTAAGCTGTGTCGTAGATTTCTAGTCTTACCACAACTAAATTTAGGCCTGGGCTTCCGTATAGTATTATCTAGTCGTTGCATAAGTAATATGGTCTTCTTCGTAGTCTGGGCTACCATGAAATCTAAATTGTGATGGCCCATAAAATGTGCAATAAACGCAGCACAAGGTTTGCCTGTATGCTTTTGTATATATCCATACCTCTAAAACAGTTTGTCTTAGCTCAACTAATTATTAGACTGGGATTCAATCATTATCTAGATGGTGCATAAGTAAGTGTCACAAATAAATCATGCGCTCCCTGGGTATCGTAGAGCCCTACTAAACATAAATTTTGAAATGTTTTCTTTCCTTAGTTTTAGTTTAGTCATATTGGAGTATGGCCCTACATTAAAACTCTTCTTTATTGTTTTATATATTTCTGTTTTCTTTTCTTTATTTATTCTTGCATCTATAACCACCACCCCAACCAACCCACCCTAACCTGACATGTTTTTTTCGTTTTGTCTGTGTTGTTTTGTTTATTTATTCTTACACCTATAACCACCCTACATGTACCACCACTACCACACTCCACCACCCCCACCAAAACTCGACTTTTGTTTTACATATGTCTGTGTTGTTTTGATTATTTATTCTTAAACCTATAATATCCACATCCTCTAAACCCACACACCACCCCACACGCACACCCATCCAAAGACTAACTTTTTTAAACAGATTTCTTTGTTTTGCTGGTTTATTTTTACACCTATAACCAACGTCATCACTACCCACTCCTCCAACCAATCCTAAACCCTAACTTTCTTCTTTTTGACATATTTTTGTACTGTTTTGTTCATTTATTCCTACACATATAACCCCACAAACCACCGCCACCATCCCACCCCACCACAAACCATATTTCTGTGTTTTGTTTATTTAGTGTTACACCTATAACCCCTGCCCCACCAACATCCCCACCTTCCTTCTTCCTTAACCCGACATTTTTCATTTATGTTTTCTTTACATATTACTATGCTGTTTTGTTTATTTATACGTACAAGATGGGTGGGGGATGGGAGGGCCTGCACTATCAAATGAATTTGTTTTGTTGTTGTTTTCTTAAAAACATAAAATCAATTCTCGTCCGATTATTAAAAAAAATAAAAGGAGAAAATATTTCTGTTTTGTAAGTCTTACATCGTTATTATGATGCATATTGTCCACCACAATCCAGACCCCTGTCCCACGCAGACACCATCAAACATCAACTGAATTACACCCCTGCTCATCTCAGTCATCACCATTTCACATCCAAACATTCCATTCCCTCATTTTTACTCACAATTACTGTCTGTGTTGTTGATATTGTTCACAGGCACATAGTGCATACCTATGTATATTTCTATGCCCTCAAAATAATACCTTGTAAATTTCACAAGTTTCTTTTTTTGGTTCTTTATGTTGTTTAATGATACACAGGACATACCTTTTCCCACGGCAATCATCACCCATTTCCCCCTCTCCACCCACCTCTCCTACTCTCTCGCAAGACCCACCTAACTCCCTTTCTCACCCTATTATGTATTTTCATTAAATATACTCTTTTTCTTTTGTTAATATTGATCATGGCTATATATCACTGCTATTTGTTTATAGATTGCTAAATGTACGTACGAAGAGAGATTCTACGTTCTCTGATTGTATATCAGGTGTATAATTTGTCGTTCTCTGAAAAAGCTATTGTTTTATATAGTGCATTTGTGTTAAATGGAGTGTTTATTTTATCATTAGTATATTTCATTTCTGTGATGTGTATGATACTTAATTGCATACATATACTGCACTATACACCGTAACAATTAAACATGCGGCGGCCTATATTACTGTTGTCAGTCAAATAAATGTGGATTTAACGAAAAGCTTGACGGACGGACGAACAAGGTAACACTGTAAGTCCGTTCGTGTGCCGGGGCATACAAATCAAGGTGACATGTTTTTATTATAAAACGTTCTGTAATAAATAATAGCTATTTCCTAGTTAACGGCGTTAAAGGGAATAACCAAGCTTTACTATAGAACATAAAACGTCTAAGCTTATACGAATAATTATACGAATAATAGACAAATAAATTATATACTCTTCAACCATGATTAGATTTTGGTCCCTTTTTAAAGTGCTGCAATTGAACAATTTACTGTCTTTTTGCAATTTTTAAGTTTAGTTTTATTTGTCTGAATACATTTTGGGACGAGCTCGCAGGTAACGCAGACAGTTATTGTAATAGGTGTGTAAATATTAAGATCAATAATATAAACTGAGATACCAGAATAATGTGCAAGATCAGTTGATAAACTCTGCTTGAACTTTGTAATAATCGTATTCTATAGGGTTGTATTATCCACAGGATCCTATTCATAACGAGCAATTCAAGTTACATTGACAAGTAGGCTTTAGGTTTAAGATTTCAATAAATTATTTTAAAGAGTATGGCTCTGATACAACTGATGATATTTCAAAAGTAAAGCGTTTATCGATTGAAACTAAACTCTCCGCAGTAAGGGTTTCTCTATCAGAGGCTCATTAATTTAATACAATATAATACACACATATATTATATATATAGATAGCTGGATAGATAGATAGATGGATGGATGGATGGATGGATGGATAGCGAGCTTGGTCGTTGAACCTAATACAACTAGACATAAAAGTCGAACAGGAAATTTAAGGGCCACAGTCAACACAGTCAACCAAAACCACGCATAGATGCATACAACATCTAAAAGGATAAATAAGAGGCCATGTATATGACATCGCGACATGAAAGTGTTGGAAATAAGGATACCGCCCTGGAACGGTAAATGGCTAAAATACTATGGGTCAAAACCAGGTTTATGAATGGACAAAACCTCATGTACACCCCATTAACAAAAACAATATCAACGTTATACAATAAATACTGAAAAATGGACCTCTTGGAAGCAACAAACACAAACAAGAGATAAAAGTAGCAGACTCGGTTTTATTGAGTCCGTTCAAACATTGTTCGAACACAAGTTATTAAACATTTGCAACCTATCTCTTCAAAATGATTATGTATCTATCTTAACTTGTGCCCATCCTTTGAAATCGTGTGTTGCATTTAACTATTTAAAGCTACACAATCCCTATTTAGTAATGAAAATACACCAAAACAAGTCATAGGTATTGAATCCTTGATTTGCAGTATAAGGTGTTCACTTATGGATTTAGTTTAACGGTCCATACTTGACTTCATTGACACGATTTGGAAGTGGTTAATTTTGTTATCGCTCTCTTGCATTTGAAATCAAAAACTGACTGCATCACGGTATGTAAACACATTGCTACTGTATATAATTGTATCAATAAACATGCGTCACTCGGTTCGATTACTTCGTCTAATTCAATACATCAAGCACAGTAACTGGAACAATGACTCAAACATGATGTAAATGTACTAAACTAAGTTTAAGTTCAGACCATTTATAAACACGCTTCATTTTAAATTACATATCACAAGACTACTGAATATTAATACAAAGGAGTTTCACGAACAATAAACTATAATTTTGACATTTCAATAATCCATCAAGAAGGGACACCATTTTCTTTCATAAAAGCAACTGTTATTGATGTAAGCGGTTATTCAGATTGCAACGTCACGGTGTTGAATGGGTAAAGTAGGGAAGAAAGATATGCAATATGGCCGAATTTAAATTGTAGATGTGTGTTTGTTTGACATATATTATATTAGTCCGACTATTGTTCTGAGTTCGTTCGACTCTATATATTGAATTACGGAAACAGATTCATACAAGCTTATATAGCTTCCTTCTGAATTCTTTCATATGTTTGTAACATCTTCGAATGTCTGTTTAATAAGCAATATAAATTGTAAAACATTTGCGAATAAAATATTGTTTAAACTAAATAATGCATCATAGGTTCGAACCTCATTGACGTCATTGGGTTATTTTTGTGCGATCTTGCTTTTCGTTGTTTCTTCCACAGTTATACTACCAAAACTCAGATCCTAGATCGGCACCTGATGGGGATAGAATCATTTATAGCTTGTTTTCAGTTTATGCTTTTTTACTTTAATTTTGTAGAGGTATCAGTATATACCATGATAACCCACGACATACTTATAGTTGGTCTTCCAAAGTAAGCCAAGCTACGTACAACGTACTCAACACTTTTTAAAATAATTTGCAATCCCTAAAACGTAATCATTGTTTTTCAAAATAAAATAAAAGTGCATGTACAAGTGTTTCTAGACGTTTGTTATAAAGCAATCACGATCACAAAAATGCTGAAATTAATTTATCTAAAGTAAACTTGTAATCTCCGTACAAACGTGTTTAATATATGGTCCCTCATAGGTACCTCGTTTGCCAGGCCCGTAGCTAAGCTGAGACACACTGAGGCAGTTCACACTGAGGCAAATGCCTCGGAGTTACCTTAGTCGGTGCTGCCTCGATGTTATTTTGGATAACAATAAAAAGAAGTATTAATCATATTAATAGGATTGAAATATATCTGATATAAGATAGCGGTAAGGCTTTCTTTGCCAGATAATCGACATGCTTATGTGTCTGTTTATCAAATGTGTTTCTTGGATATATATAAAACTCAATAAGTAACGTCAACACATTTATAAAAATTAATAATTCAAAGAAGTATTTTACATGTATTAACATTATTTCTACTTTAAATCAAACCAATGTAAACGAAAAGGTAAGTATAAGTCAAACCGCTAATTTCGATATAATGCTTCTTGCTTGTACATTTTGAGTTTATTATCCGCGAGTTCTTGAATTTGAGAGACAGTGGATTCACGAATATTAGCGAAAATAAAACCTTCGCGAACAATAACGGATCTACAGTATATGGATTATAATTTTAAATATAAGGTACTAGTGTTATATGTTCGTTCGTTTGTGTGTATGTCGCATGCGTTACAATACAATGTTGGCTTTTTGTTCAAGTCTATGCCTTTGAATGTTGCGTATTTGAAGGTATGGCTTATGTGTATTGGATGTTTTCATCCAAGCGATTTTACTATATCTGATGTTTTTCTATACACAACATTTGCTTTATATGCTTGTATTTCTGGTGTAGCGACATCCACGAACTTTCGTAATTACTGAAGCGATAGCCACCGCCTTCTTTAAATGTGCGCGTTCAAAAGTTGTATCTAAAAAAAGAAAACATATAATCCCAGCCTAGCAATATTAGATTATGATACTAACTGTTTGTTTTCGTTAAAAGTACATGTATTTATAGGGAATGTGTAGCTTTACAGCAGTGGCCTTGCTACTAGATACAGATGAACGCACGTGACCATGTACATAACATTTGCAAATACACAATTAGTACAACTACTCTGGCCCGACACATGTCATTAAGAAATTACTCGAGTAGTGACTAACTATTTTTAATTTACGAAATATAAGCTTTGTATTACAAAGCATGATGAAATAGATTAAGCATGTAATGGCATCATGCTGTTTGTGTGAATTGGTGAATGGTTGAACGTGTAGAACTTAAACGTTGCTTTGACTACATATACCGAGATATGCTGCTATATAAACTTGTTTTGAATAACGTAGATGGGAAGTTATATAACTCTATCAAAAACATATATACCAGTTCAACTTCCTGTATCCGTATAAACCACAAACTCACTGACTGGTTCGACTGTTTAACCGGGGTAAAGTAGGGCTGTAATTTGTCACCACCGACAATGTGTTTCCGTATTTGCGAATGACCTTGTAAAGGAGATAAATGACCTTGGCCTTGGAATCCCAGTAGGTGCCACAAAGATCTCCATTCTGATGTATGCCGACGACATTGTCTTAATGGCGGATAACGAGGAAAAACTACAATCGATGTTACATACTTTACATAGCTGGTGTGTAGGCGGTGGAAAGTTCTGATAAATGCAAATAAGTCGAAATGCATGCACTTCCGGAAAGATAGAGCTCACCGAAGCGAATTCACGTTCAAAATCGGGGAGAATATACTTGAGACTGTGGACACATAATATTATACATATCTTGGTGTTACCTTCCATGAGAAAAACGATTTTTCTTATGACTGTGAAGCATTGGGAAAAGGTGCCGGTCGTGCTCTCGGAAGCATAATAAATAAAATACATAACATGAAAGACTTCGGATTTAAATCATTTGATAAACTATATAAATATTGTGTAGTACCCATACTCGACTACTGTTCATCAGTGTGCGGTTTTAAAAAATATCAACAAATATACAATGTTCAAAACAGAGCCATGCGTTACTTTCTTGGTGTACATCGATTTACCGCAGTTTTGGCAATGACTGGAGATATCTGGTGGATACCTAGCGTCTACAGACGATGGGGTTCTATGCTACGACTGCGGAACAGATTGATTAAGATGAATGACAATAGAATAACAAAGCGAATTTTCGATATGAACCATTCCAAACGTAACACTAATTGGTCACACAACATTAAACTCGTGATGACAAACTTGGGATTAAAGAGGCACTACCTATATCTACGCGGTTTTTAATGTAAAATATTAAATACTCAATATTACTGCATTTATATGTATGCAAAGCTATTTTATGAGTATTCTAAGAAGCAACAAGGTTCATATTCCAGTTCTGTAAATTATTAATTATGATCAAAACAATATCTTGAATAAAATGCTGCCCAGCCGTTTATTCCTGCCGGAGAACTACGACTTTTTACGATTTTATCGGACATGCGCAATGCCATTCAGTTGAACGAAAACAAACTACTCGGGGCAGTTCCGATTGTAAACGAATAAGATCGGAAAATCTCCGTCATCGGCTTGTCTAAAACAATTACGAATACAATTTCAAAAATCCGATCTTTTCTATCCTGTTTTTCCCCAGCAAAACGCATATTACATGGGGTGAAATTATTGCCGTTTACCTTTTTCATAGTCCTCTTTACAATTAAGTAAAGTTTATATCAATTGGCATGATTGGTGGACAAAAATATATAGGTAGAGCATCTTTAAGTAACTACTTTGACAGCAAAACCGCTATTGACTTACCACACGCTAGTAGATTAATAGATGCATAACGACGGTAATGGCGGATCACCACACGAAAATATTAGCAGCTTAACTATCGATCTAAGTATGTAATTCGGAGCCTTTGGAGGTTTGTTTTTGACAGTGCTTTGGATGGAATATGTATGATGCTAGTGGTTAGCAGTTCCTGAGAATGTTATGAACGCTGTTTCGTTTCCTGTGACTTTTCATCTGATACCTGTTCCACCTGACACCTGATACACCTGTTACAATGCATACATTATTGTTTACATATTGGACATTGGCTATTATGTTGGATATATAGGTTATCGATAACTAGAACACGGTCACTCTCGTGGTATACGTATCCATACTCTACAGCAAAGTAAGCGGTACACCCAAGTAATAATCCAAATAATCCGTGGTATCTTACTATGCTTTCTACATCTACCCCCTTGAAGACATCTAACAAACGTGAACCTTCATCTCCGCTTGAATTGCATGACGTGTACGAGACAAAGAAGAACAAACTCTCCTCTCAATCTGATATATCAGACATATCTGACTTGGCGGAAATGGCGGAATCAAGCATTGAGATTAAGGACACCGCAACCAATCTTACTGCTTCTGATATAAAGAGTATATCTGAAATCCTCATTAACACTTTTAAATCGCAAATGGACGGTATGGTAAACTCCATCGTTGCAGGGGTTATATCCGGTCTCACATCAAGAATTTCACACCTGGAGTCTGAGAACTCTGCCCTAAAGGACCGTGTAGCCAAGCTTGAATTAACATCCGACTCGGCGGAACAATATAGCCGCCGAAACTGTGTCCGCTTGACCGGAGTGCCAGAGTATGAAGGCGAATCTACCGACGACTACGTTATGGCTATGACTAATGCCCTCAACCTCGACTTAAAAATTGAGGCGATCGACAGGTCCCACCGTGTGGGAAAGCCTAACCCTTCTAGGCCGCGCGCGATCATTGTAAAGTTCGACACTTATCGTTCCAGGCAGAAATTATACCGGTCACGTACACAACTGAAGGACAAGGGTTATAATGGAGCTTTCGTGAACGAGGATTTAACGCGATATAGAAGTTCCCTTCTTTTCAAGGCACGCCAGTGTGTAAAATCCGGTTTACTGTTGAGCGCGTGGTCAGCAGATGGAAACGTTCTCGTAAAAGACCCCCCTGCGAAATGGACCTCGGTCAACCATGCTTTAACCATGGTCAACCATTGTTAACCATGGTCTGTATACCTTGGTTTAACCATGGTTGACCATGGTTTGCCATTTTTGTTAAATGGAACTACCATGGTCAACCATGGTGTTAATGTAACCATGGTCGACCAAGGTGACAAACCATGGTCAACCAAGGTCAAACCATGGTCGTCCAAGATCAAACCATGGTCGACCAAGGTCAAACCATGGTCGACCAAGGTCAAACCATGGTCAACCAAGGTCAAACCATGGTCAACCAAGGTCAAACCATGGTTAAGAAAGGTCACCATGCTTATAAACCATGGTCGACCAGAGTTATAAACCATGTTAGACCAGGGTATAATAACTAAGCAAAAAAACAAGGTTTTCTGATCTAATACAACACATCTAATACAACACGATAACTAGCACTAATATTGCACCATCTAATTCTTGCAGTTGTAACTTTTGCACAGAAGCAATTTTAGTGGTCAATTCCGTTATTTAAGTGAACGCCCCAGTTAAAATGTACATTCAAATTTCAGCGAAATAACAGTGAAATTTACTGAAAAAATTGGGCAAATTAACAGTGAAATAACAGTGAAATCTCGGTGAAATGTCACTGGAATTTTACTGAAATTGTAGTGAAATTTCACTGAAAGAATTGGGCAAAATGAAAGTGAGTTTCAGTGAAATCTTGTTGAAATTACAGCAGTATTGGTCAATTTTAATATCAATGAAATCTCAGTGAAATTTCACCAAGATTACAACAGTTCAAAAATCGTTCACAAATATATAACATTCAGTCTACATCACTTAGAAGACCTGATCATACTTGGTGAAATGATGCATATATTACTGAAATCAAATAATATCTGCAGTGCTGAACACCATTTTTCTATCAACAACAACAAAACAAGGTCAAATCCGCGAAAACATATGACAATAGGGGTTTGGTTTTAAAATACTGTTTCCACTGTCTACATTTAGAAATTTCCTCTTTCAAATACAACTATTACATGTATAAGATGCTTTGATACAATAAGTAATGTTAGTATAGTCACAAAACACTTACTTTTAATCATTAAATGGTGCAAGGAAACACTATAGTTGTTGCAATCTCCTGTCAAAATTCAAAAGGGTGCGCATTTTATTTACACTTTTGTCAGAATCATTTTGCATTTTATTTGCACTTTTGTCACAATCACACTGCTAAACCAATCAATTTATCTTCATATAAAACTTGCTACACATATCAAGGTAGCAGTCATGTGGTGTATTTTTGATATAAAACAACACAATTTGCCAATTATACATTCGAAAAATCTTTAAAATTGAGTTTTTTTTTCAAGGCTTTAATTATCTATATGTATCATTTCCCCCGGGATCCCAGCTGCATTTTCAGTAGGGTGAGTTATATGATGTACTATGTGACGATATATCTGTCTGTCTTCTGTCTAAATGAATAAATGTGTGTAAAGAGAGAGAGAGAGAGAGAGAGAGAGAGAGAGAGAGAGAGAGAGATGCCATTGACATTTCAGTCAATTAATTTTAGTGAAATTTCACTACTGTAAACATTTCACTAAAATTTAATTGTAGCATTTCACTGAAGTTTCACCAAAATTTCACTGAAATTTGGTGTTTTTACTGAGATTTGTCAATATTTTCAAATTTCACCGAATTTTGGTGAAATTTTGGTGAAATTTCACTGCCTTTTTCACTGGGGTACATGCTGAATGACCATGGTTGACCATGGTCAACCATTGAATGACCATGGTCATCCAAGGTCCAACAATCTATGACCATGGTCATGTCGTTAAACCATGGTTGACCATGGTCTTTTAGCATTTCAATGTTATCAAAAGCATTGTTGACCTTTGCCAACCATGGTTCAACCATGGTTGGCAGAGCTTGACCATGGTTGACCATGGTTGACCAGGGTCATGTTTCGCAGGGGCCATTCGCTCAAAGTACACCGCATAGTGTCTGATGCAAGTTTGTTGCCATTTTGTGGATAGTAACTTTGCGGAACACTATACTTTTCATTCGACCGATTATATTAGCTACCTGGAGATATATAGTGTATGAGCAATACTACGTTATCGTCTACTATAGTGTTTGATATATAATTCATTATTCGTGTGCTGCTCATTCATCGAGTAATGTTGACATAACTCGTTTAGTATACGGATTTCTATCATATTTATGTTTTGATCTACCACGTGTACGCTTATAAATTATTACGCAATAGGATAGATGAACACATACTTGATAAACATGTATCTTGTGTATTTAAACAGGGATGTGCCAAGTACGTTTATTTCTGATGTTTTAGTCATGAAGATGACTTAGTTATTGTTGCGAATGATAATGATAATTATGATAAATGACATCAAAGCCAATTATCACGACTAATGCCGTCGATGCTGATAAACTATGATTAGCTATATTATCTATTCAATTGATACTGGAGATTAATGACTAATATCATGACAATAAGATAAAGATAAGTCACCTGATGCTTAGCCACGGCTAAGATGTTGATACGATAATTGAATAAGATTGTTACGATAATTGAATAAGTCGTCTTGCATTTACCGTGTGATATGTGGACGCATTAAATTAAGCATGTTTGAACTATTAATTGTATGCACTATTAGTTTATGTTTTACACAACTTATAATATTATAGTACCGCAACTACCACGATGTTTGAGCTGATGATTCTCACTAATTACTGTCGTTGATTTGTCATAATGATGTCGACTACTTATTAGTGTGGTGATGATAATCAAAACAACAGTGATGATGTTGATATAATACGCCTTCTCAATGCTTAAGTCCACTTAATGCCCCTGCCACACTATAGCGCGTTTCCACTGCGTTGGCACGGCGTTGTTTAATTTTCCAGAACGCCGTGAGATCGCAAGAAAAATCTGATATTTTTCGTGAAGATGGAGATGTCACGGCGTCCTCACAGCGACCGAGGCGTTGCTACGGAGCTCCCATGGCGTTCTATGGCGTTCCTACGGAGTTCTTGTTGGCGATTGTCTGCGCTCTCACGGCGCTTCCACTGCGTGCACTGCGCTTTCACGGCGCTCACACTGCGATGACGGCGTGTTGAAGACGTTCGTTTGCACTACCTATAATTCATTTATACTATTTTGTACGTTTTTGTCATGCAAACGCCGATGGACGCGGTAGAGGCGCCTTGGGAGCGCAATGATCGCCGTGACAGCTCCGTACAGTCGTTGTAAGAGCGCAGTAAAATAAATTACACTCCGTATAAGCGCCGTAGACGCGCGGTAGAGACGCAGTGACATCTCAGAGAACGCCGTACAATCTCCGTGCAAGCGCCACCGACAACCACAGCGTTTGCACTGCGACCTCTGTGCGCGCCCGCGGAGCTCCTGTGGCGTTGTAGGAGACCTTACTGCGCTGCTATGGCGACCTTACGGCGACCCCACTGCGCTCTTATCAGAACGCCGAGCGAGGGCGTTTGTTTTGTGCATGCTCAAAGTGCGCGCCGTCGCTTGGCGTTCTATGCGATCCCAATGCGTCTACTGGCGATGCCACTGCGTTGCTGCGGCGATGCTTGCGATCGTACTGCGCGCACCTCGGCGTTCTGCATTTTTCTTGGACGCCGTGAGAACGCGGCCCTAGTGTGACAGGGGTTTAATAAATGATAGAAATTGTTGTGCGCGTGAGTGCGTAAGTGATTGAGTGAGTGCATGCGTGCGTGCCAGTATACGTGCATTTTGCTGTGACTGTCTAAGATTAACAAAAGTTTCTTGTTTGTAAAATCCTACACTGTTGCCATGTTTTATGTAACTGTATATTGTATCCTCACGGGCTTTTAAGCCTATTGGAATTTGGAAATAAAGTTATCTATCTATCTAATTATTATGTGTATAATTAGTTATATATGAGTAGCGTAGATAAGAAAGTGTTTTCCACTTATGGTGATTTTGATTAGTCATACAAATAACTATTATGTATATGTGATGATGATATCGGTAACAACACTGATGTGAGTGATACAATACGTTAAAGACGAGTAATTATAAATAAACTAGATTGTCATAATGATGATGGTATACTAAAACTTTCATTAGAGACGCTCATGATGCTTATTATGGGGATACGATAGATATGATGTGCACAATGTTCAAAAGACAAATTAATGTTTATGTGATATGATGAGATGACTTATCATTAGCAATAACTTTTATGATTAGAGGTAAGAAGTTGGTTACGATAGAACGATGTTGTTGTGGATGATGATGATGATGATGATGATGGTAAAACATGATGACTAGTAATTGTAGATCAGTCGTAATGTGGATCCACTATTTTAACATTCACTAGGGGTGCTGATGATTTATTATGTCCATCCGACTTGTATGTAAAGTTATAAATGTCGATATCAAATATACAGAGAATCAGGCTATGTTGAACAGTAACTTATGTTGATTAGATGTTGTATGACAAGTTATATTATTGTCGATATCAAACATACAGAGAATCAGGCTATGTTGAACAGCTACTTATGTTGATTAGAAGACATACTTGTTATCACACCTGTGAATAGTAATTATTATGATTATAGGTTATGAAGATGGCGACAATGCCTTTTAGTTTTTGATGGTGTTAACGATGTTGGTGTGACGATGTTGGTCATGTTAGCGATATTTGCATTTGTTTTGCATATATTCCACCAAATGATTCGGTTTATTTTAAATCTCATGAAACAGTTTTTTTTGAACAATTAGAAATTGGCATTAGAAAATAATCTGATATTGGTAAAGTAGCAGTCATAGGTGATCTGAATGCTAGAACTGCTTCGAGGGAGGATTTCATTCAGTCAAGTGATATGTTTGATAAATATATTCCTACTCTTGATAATGATGTAGATGAGAGTCCAGTTGATATAGGTGATAGGTGTAGCGAAGATACAGTCTGTAATTCTTCTGGCTTACAGTTGTTAGATATCTGTAAAAGTACTGATCTCAGAATTGTTAATGGACGAGTGAGTGATGACACAGGTGTCGGTCGGTTTACGTTTTTGGCTAATACTGGTAAAAGTGTAATTGATTATGCTCTTGTATCTTACACACTATTTCCAATTATTGAAAATTTCATTGTGCATGATAGTTTTTCATGTTCACCTCATGTACCAATTCAGATTAATTTTAAAGCTCATTTTGATAAAGTGGATGAAACTGTGAATTCTATATTTATAGACAGATTGCAATGGGACGAGGGCAAAGTTGATGATTTTAATGACATAATTTTAAATGAAGAAACTAATCTTAATCGTATTGTTTCTGAAATAATTTCATCAAATGTAGACATATCCCAAGGTATTGATTCTTTTGCAGACGTCCTGTACACAAGTGCTTATAGTATATTTGGCGTAAAAAAACATGTTACTAATAATAGAAATATACCTAGACGAAAGCATGTAAGCCCGTGGTACACGGAAGAATGCGAAGCCGCGAGGCGTGATTTAAAAAGTGCAAATAAACGATATCGTAGATTTAGTTTAAACTTATTTATTTTACATCGATTGTAACGAAAGCTCTATGAACTTATTTGAATCACTCTCGATGTCTTCCTGGGTAGAACCAGTACTAAGCAATGCAGATAAAGTGTCTTGCTCAGGGACACAACGCATATGGCAATGACGGGAATCGAACCCACGACTTTTGGATCATGGGTCCAACGCTCTACCACTAGACCACAGCGCTCCTAATCGTAGATTTAGGACACAGGAATGTTTTAATTTGGTAATTGGTAAACGTCGTATTTTTAGGAAAGTTAAGCGGCGTGCTAAAGTTAAGTATAAAAACAATCAAAAATCTGTTTTACATGATACTGCTAAAAATAATCCTAAAAAATGTTGGGATCTTGTTCGTAAATATAAGAAAAAGTGCAAAAGCACTAATAATAATTCTGTTCAGGATTTTTATTGTCATTTTAAAGAATTATTCTCTGAAAATGATACTTTTGTCAATGAAGAGGTAGAAAACGTACTACTACAGGAATATCTCGATAGTCATGTTATAGACCAGTTAGATTGAGATTTCAGTGTTGACGAAGTATTAAAAGCTGTTAGTGCGCTAAAGAGAAATAAGAGTTCCGGTATAGACCTTTTAATTTCTGAAATTTTCATTGAATCTAAACAGTTATTGTCACCAATATTATGTAAACTTTTTAATTTTATATACAATAATGGCATATACCCAGAAGCTTGGACAAAGGGAATGCTGGTACCAGTGCCTAAAAAGGGTGATAAAAATAACATTGATAACTATAGAGGTATTATATTAACTAGCATATTTTCTAAAAAAAAATCAGTTATGTTAGACAATCGTTTACGTAAATGGATAGAAGATAATAATATCTTATCGGAATGTCAATTTGGTTTTAGAAAAGGCAAAAGTACAGTTGACTGTATCTTTGTTTTACAGTCTATAATTAATAAAGTTATTCAACATGAAAGGAAAAAACTGTATTGTGCCTTTATTGATTTTAAGAAAGCATTTGATTTAGTCTATAGAAATGGAATTTGGTTTAAACTCCTTAGTAATAATGTATCATCAAAGCTTGTTAGAATGTTGCAATCTATGTATGCCTCAGTTAAAATATGTGTTAAAGCAAACAGCAATATATCAGATTATTTTGATAGCTTCATGGGTGTAAAACAAGGTGAAACTTTATCATCTTTATTATTTATTATATTTATTAATGACATGTCATCTTATATAAACGATAGTGATGCAGATATGATTACGCTCAATGAAATGCAGATATTTCTTTTGTTATTTGCAGATGATACTGTACTTTTTTCATATTCAGTCAATGGGCTACAAATTCTGTTAAATAAACTACATGAGTATTGTAAAGTATGGAATATAACTGTAAATGCTAGTAAAACTGTAGCTATGATATGTAAATTAGGCGCAAAAATGGATAAGGTTGATTTATTCTATGACAATAGAAAACTAGATAACGTTAAACAATTCACCTATTTAGGTGTTACTATGTCATCAAATGGAAAATGTTATCAATCTCAAAAAGCCTTGGCAGACCAAGCACTTAGAGCTACTTATTCTTTGAATTCCTTATTTGATACTGTCCCTTTGAAAATAAGTGAAAATATGAAACTATTTAATTGTATGATCCTGCCAATTTTAAATTATGGAGCTGAAATATGGGGATTTCATAAAGCTCCTGATATTGAAAGAATATATTTAAAATTTCTTAAACAAATACTAAACGTCAGAACGCAAACTCCAAATGCATCAGTCTATGGAGAATTGGGTAAGGTTCCTCTAGATATTGTACGTAAGGAAAGAATTCTTAAATTTTGGTTCAAATTTATTAAGTCACAAGGCTCTTTAATCAACGAAGTTTATAAAGACCAAGTAAATAATAATGTTCGTGGGTCCTGGGCCTCAGAAGTACAGCGTTTGTTAAACGATCTAGGTTTTAACTGTTTATGGAATAATGCTATTATAACGAATCTTCAACTATCGAAAATTATAGAGCGACTAAATGACCAGTATTATCAGCAATGGTATTCGACATTAGCTACATCACCAAAGCTAAAAACCTACGAGAAATTAAAAATAATATTGGAGTTGAAAAGTACCTGAACTGTGTTGCAAACGAAAGGCATCGTATTTCTTTGACAAGACTAAGGTGTTCTGCCCATAAATTAGCTATAGAAGAAGGTAGATTTAAAAATGTAGAGAGATCCGAACGTAAATGTGTATTCTGTCATATGAATGTAATCGAAAATGAATATCATTTTGTTTTAGTTTGTCCATGTTTTCGCGATATTAGAATAGAGTGTCTTCCTAAATACTATTGTCACTGGCCAAATTTACGGAAATTTAAATTGTTACTTACTTCTAGCCAGTCTAGTGTATTAAGTAAATTGGCAAAATATGTATATTTAGCGAATTTGAGACGTGAGAGTATAATAGATAAGTAACGTGAATTATCTAGATTAACGTAATATTTATTATGATTGTAAACCATTATTTAAGTATTTTTCTGAAACACATAGTTTTTGCCTACTGGCCTTAGACTTATTTTCCTTAGAATTGCTATTGTGTGAAACCGCTAGTGCGAGGACTGATAGCACGAGTTGTAAATAAGCTTGACCGAAATGTATCCACTGTACAAACAAATTATATGTATAGAGTTGTTTCGTTTTCTTTCTCTCTTTCTTTTTCTGATGATTTTCCCCTCTGTATTAGTTATGCTATATACTATTCGAAATTGTTTGTTTAAAATACTAGGTGTAAGTGCTCTTTTTTAGCTTTACTCCATGATAGTATTATACATGCTCTTCTCAATGTAATGTAACCGCCTCATTGTAATAGGCGATGAACATTGTATGATGTTTATGCTGAATAAAATAATTGAATTGAATTGAATTGAATTGTTGTTCAGATATGATACTGATTATTACTTGCGGCCTTGTTAACGGCATTGAAGGTGTCATTAAGCATGACGTTAATATGTTTTCGTGTAAAAGAAATTGTTATGGCGTTGTATATTACCATGCTAGCTATCTGTGAATAGTAATTATTATGATTAGAGGTTATGAAGATGGCGACAATGCCTTGTAATTTTTGATGGTGTTAACGATGTTGGTGTGACGATGTTGATAATGTTGTTCAGATATGATACTGATTATTACTTGCGGCCTTGTTTACGGCATTGAAAGTGTCATTAAGCATGAAGTTAATATGTTTTCGTGTAGAAGAAATTGTTATGGCGTTGTATATTACCATTCTAGCTATCTCAATCGTCTTCTTTGTTAATGTTTACGTGTAAATTTATATTATCCTGTATGCACCATTCCTAAGCTACTCCAAACTACCTCCTGTTTTTCTTTCCTTTTACATCCGCTATGTTCTCTCATTTCTACTTTTTTTCACTAGCACGTTCGCTCTTCCTCTTGTCATTCGCATGGAAGACATGTCCTTGGTTTATGTATGCTCTTTCGAGCAGAGCCTCGAGAATGTTCGATGTCCTTTTTACGCTTACACTCTGTATATCGACATGCTGACGACAGTCTTGTTCCTGTTTCTATTATTGACAATTACATGAACCGTTCTAGAGACAATGCTGTCGTCGTTGTGTCGACCTACAGATTAAATCAAAGTATGTTTTGTGTTAGCTTGCACCTCCTTCTTCTCCTCCAAATATATATTTCCCCTCTGTGCTTGCAATCTATTTTGTTCAACATGTATACAACTGAAAAATTGCATCGCTTGATAAAACGACCATACACGCGCCTAATCACAGGTAAAAAGTATCTGGAAAATAATTATTTTGTAAAATGCACCATTTTTGCTTTTTATATCATAACGTTAATAACTTGGCTATTAACAATTCTTCAAATGGCAGGCGACGTTCATCCAAATCCTGGCCCGATTCCTGGCCCAGATAGCGCCAACACTTCATCTAGCTCAAACTATACCCATAACAGTACGTCACTTTTTATATCCGATTCCCTAAACTTCTCACACAATCTGTCGGTTATCCATTACAATGTACAAAGCATTTTAGCTAAGATGGATATTTTAAAAACGGAGCTTTACCAATTTGATATATTATTTTTTTCCGAAACCTGGTTAAATGATTCGGTTGATACGAATGACCTCACTTTTCCGTCTTTCCACACACCTGAACGTAAGGACCGTCTCAGTGATAGTCATGGCGGTGTTATGGTATACATCAACAACTCTCTTCATCATGTCCGTAGAAAAGACCTCGAACTCAACCACCTTGAACGTATTTGGATAGAGATTTGTCTGAACAAAAAACGATTATTGTTAGGTACATTTTATAGACCACCTAATTCCGACGCTTTATACAATAGTAGTATAGAAGACTCAATCAACCTTGCAGTTGATACAGGCATTAAGGATATTATAATTGTGGGTGACTTCAACTACAATATGCTTTCTCAACAAACCGCACGAAAAGTTAACTCACTATGTCAACAATTTGGCATTGAACAGGCAATTAAGGACGCAACTCATTTTACCGAGACCTCGGCTTCTCTTATTGATCTCCTTCTTGTTTCTGAAACAAATAGTATAATTACTAGTGGAGTTGCCGTGCCTTTTCTAGACCAGGACATAAGATATCATTGTCCAATCTACGGCATTTTTAAGTTCAAAAAGCCACAGGCAAAATCATTTACACGGCGGATTTGGTTATATGAACAAGGCGATTATAATCGCATGAGAGATCATGCTACAATGACTAACTGTAACGACGTAATCCACGATGATATCAATATATATGCACTTAATATAACACACAAGATTACTGACTTGAGTAACCAGTTCATTCCTAATAAGACCGTCCGAATAAGGCATTGCGAGCCTTCGTGGATAAATAATAACATCAAACGCCAAATCAGAGCTAGAAAACGTGCCTATAACAAAGATAAACAAACCAAATCTGAATACCATTGGAACAAATTTAAATTGTTACGTAATAAAGTTATTTCAGAAATTCGTACCTCCAAGCAACTATGCTTTGATAATATTGCAAATAAATTAACAACTATAAATACTTCATCCAAGGATTGGTGGAAAACTCTCAAATCACTTATAAAACCTAACGAGAAATCATCATTACCTCCCCACAACAATAACGGTTCCATAATTACAGATGATTATGAAAAGGCAAATATCTTGAATGATTTCTTCCAAAATCAAACTTTATTGAACGACAACAATACCGATCCTCCCAACTTCGAACAAGTCATTACATATTTTACACTCGATACACTTACGCTGCTAGCTGATGAGGTTCGTCAGGTCCTACTATCACTACCTTCTGGGAAAGCAACTGGCCCAGACGAAATAAACAATCGGGTTTTGAGTGAACTTGCTAATGAGCTCTCTGTCCCACTATGTGATCTCTTTAATAAATCAATTTTCTTAGGCATTTTCCCAGATACTTGGAAAGAGTCCTTTGTATGTGCAGTGTTCACAGCAGGTGATCCATCACAAGTAAATAAGTATAGGCCTATTTCGCTTTTGAGTGTCATTGATAAAGTTTTTGAAAGACTACTTTTCAAGCATATTTTCAATTTTTTAAGAGATGTTAACTTTCTTTCTGCTTTTCAATCAGGATTTATGCCTGGCGATTCTACTATTAACCAACTCACACACTTGTACAACTCATTTTGTTAGGCAATTGACGCCGGAAAGGAAGTCCGGGTAGTATTCTTTGATATAAGTAAAGCATTTGATCGTGTTTGGCACAAAGGTCTCTTGTTTAAACTCAAGGCTGCTGGTATTTCTGTTCATATTATTAAACTTATTGCTGACTATCTTAGTAACAGACGACAACGTGTGGTTATTCCTGGACAACAATCTAAATCGAACAAAATGAACGCCGGTGTTCCACAGGGTTCTATTTTGGGCCCCCTTCTCTTCCTTGTATATATTAATGACATTGTATCAAATATTAATTCAAACATTCGTTTATTTGCTGACGATACTAGTTTGTACCTTATTATTGACAAGGATAGTGACGTCATAAATACTGCGATAATTAATCAGGACATCCAAAAGATAGTTGAATGGGCGGAGAAATGGCTAGTTGCTTTCAATCCTTCTAAAACTAAATCCATGTTAATATCTCGCAAAAGAAACCCACCGTTTCACCCACCCCTTGTAATGTAAAATGAACAAATATCTGAAGTATCCTCCCACAAACACCTTGGTATCAATCTCTCGAATGACTGTTCCTGGCATTCACACATCGAAAATGTAAAAGATAAGGCATGGAAACGCATTAATATCATGCGTAAACTCAAACTTCAGCTTGATCGGAAATCTTTAGACGTTATTTACACTTCTTTCATCAGACCTCTATTAGAATATGGTGACGTCATCTGGGACAATTGTACCAATTATGAAAAACAAGACCTTGATAAAATCCAGAACGAAGCTGCACGTATAGTCATAGGGGCAACACAATTGGTATCTATCCACGACCTTTACAAAGATATTGGTTGGGAAACACTTGAGACTCGAAGAAGTAAACACAAACTTATACATTTATATAAAATGGTCAATATTGCAACTCCTCCTTATCTTACATCACTAGTACCCCCTATGGTCAGTGCAGCATCAAATTATAGGTTAAGAAATTCAGATGACTTCCAAGTACCATTCTCTCGTACACATTTATATTCAACTTCTTTCCTACCTTCTGCTATTCGAGAATGGAACAATCTCCCTGTTGATGTACGTAACTCCAGCTCTATTATTACCTTTAAGCAACACCTCAATCGTGACAAAATTCAAATTCCTAAATATTATTGCACGGGAAATAGAAGAGCACAGATACTCCATGCACGCTTACGAACAAATTGTAGTTCTTTGAACGAACACTTATTCAATAAAAGCATCGTCGAATCTCCTCTTTGTAGATGTGGAGGGGTTGAGAGTACTAATCATTTTTTCTTGGAATGCCCATTACACGATAACTCACGTGTGACCCTATTACAGGAACTGAATCTACTGTGCCCTGTTACCGTAAATAATGTACTATTTGGCGACTTAAGTCTTTCATACGATGTGAATTCAAATATATTTTAATCGGTCCAGAAATACATATTGACTAGTAAACGGTTTTAGGGGAGATGCAGGCAAGACGAACTTGTTTCATTGGTGTGCTCCAAAACGCCTAAACCCTAGCGGCTATGTCTTCTGTGCGAATCCCTTCCTTTATTTTTTTTATAGGTTTTTCCTTGCTACATTTTTCCACTTTTTCTTAATTCATACCCGTATTATTTTCGTTATTTTCGTTTCTGCATTCTCTAATGTAAATCGATTATTTTCTTATTCCTTAAATTGTTGTTACATTTTTTTCTCCTTTTAGTATTATCATTATTTCTATCGATTGATACAAGCATATTTATATCAAACTTACCGCTATCTTATCCTTACCATATTCAACCAGTGGATAAGAACTCTAAAATATTTTATCTTTCGTTCTGATCCTTTTGTTTTTGTGTACAAATATTGTGTATTGTTGTAACTATTTGGAAATAAAATATGTTTAAACCAATAGATGCATATAATGCCAATATATGGGAGCAAGATATTCAGCGTGTATCGAAACTAAGAACTTTTAGAGTGTTTAACAGTAATTTTCAGCGCGAGGATTATATACTTGTAAACATGAGAAAAAACGAATGTTCACTCCTCAATCAGTTTCGGATGGGTATTTTACCCCACAGAAAAGAGACTGGAAGGTACATTGGTGAACCACCAGAACAGAGACTATGTATATTCTGCTCATTACAGTCTATAGAAGATGAAACACATTTCTTGTTTGATTGTGATTTATACTCACACTTACGTTCCGGTGTATATAGAGAGCTGTTTAGCGTTTATGCATATTATGTCAACCCAACCCAGAAAACTTGCTAAATTTCTTGTATGTGCTTATTTATTAAGAAAGGACATTCTATATCATCAAATCTTAAACACCTGTTTAATTATTCAAGTTAACATGCCTTGAAGGAAGTGTTTCACGGGGAGTGCCTTATGTATGCTGTCTTGTTTAATTGGGATGACACTAGGGTAAAAGTGAGGTTTGCACACTAGATTGCACCCTATAACCTCGTTTAAACTCCCAGCAGAGTTTTTGCCACTGACCGTTCAAGTACTGTACGCCAATTGTCAAGCATGTTATGTATGTAGTGTCGCATACTTGTTATGTTAGGTTGTTGTTTTTATTGAACCGTGATTATTGATGGTCGAGTTCTATGAAGGCTACATTTTCTGTTCCACTTTTGAGTTTTTTAACTAAGGCCGTTTAGGATAGTTCTGCTATTTTATAGGGCATGCCGCGAATTGATCCGTGATTGCGGTGCAAGCATCTGCTACATGTACCAAAACTGTCTTAGTTACTGCACGGCATCCAAACTATTAAAACAAACTACTGATTTTACTAAAACTGCTGGACATGTTTGGTGTGTAACAGGCGTTATTCTCCGGCAATTGATGCTTATTGCATTTAAATTAACTTGTTTTCGTAAAAATCATGTACATGTCTGTGTTATTTCCGTTTAAATCAAAACATGATTTTTATAACGCAATTTATTGGTTTCAAACTTTTATAAGGAAGATTTATATTTTCGTTAGTATACATGAAGCCCCATAACACGAGACCCATAATACCTGTGCTCAATTTTACTTGATTTGTACAATTCTAACTATAGGGCCTGTCATTTGGGTACGTTTTTTTCTGGCGAAGATATTGTCAGCATATTTTTTTTTAAACATATATATATATACACTTGACGACATGTATAAGTACCCTGAATTTAAATGCTAATAAAACATGTATGGTTCACCATAATTTACTCAAACACTTGAACACTTTTTTTAAAGCGGTAACCGAATTTAATGAGATCATCAAATTAACCACTGACTTATATTTTTTTTTTTGATGAATCTGTTCAAATAGGGATTGTGTAGCTTTAAAGCGGTGGCCGAATGTAATGTGATTATCGAATTGACCACTAACTTATATTTACCTTTTGATAAATCTGATAACATAGGGACTGTGCAGCTTTAAAGCGGTGACGGAATATAATGTGATCATCGAAGTGACTACTCACTTATATTTACTTTTGATGAATCTGTTAAATTAGGGACTGTGTAGCTTTAAAACGGTGACCGAATGCAATGTGATCATCGAACTGACCACTAACCTATATTTACCTTTTGATGAATCTGTTAAATAGGTTTATGAGTTGTCATACGATTTTTGTCAAAATTATACAGTTCATTGAACACATCTTATTCTGTTATAAGGTTATATTGGGACAGTAACCTCCAATCTTATTCTGTTATAAGGTTATATCGGGACAGTAACCTCCAATCATATTCTGTTATAAGGTTATATTGGGACATTAACCTCCAATATTATTCTGTTATAAGGTTATATTGGACAGTAACCTCCAATCTTATTCTGTTATAAGGTTATATTGGGACATTAACCTCCAATCTTATTCTGTTATAAGGTTATATTGGGACAGTAACCTCCAATCTTATTCTGTTATAAGGTTATATTGGACAGTAACCTCCGATCTTATTCTGTTATAAGGTTATATTGGGACATTAACCTCCAATCTTATTCTGTTATAAGGTTATATCGGGACAGTAACCTCCAATCTTATTCTGTTATAAGGTTATATTGGGACATTAATCTCCAATCTTATTCTGTTATAAGGTTATATTGGGACTGTACCCTCCAATCTTATTATGTTATAAGGTTATATTGGGACAGTAACCTCCAATCTTATTCTGTTATAAGGTTATATTGGGACAGTAACCTCCAATCTTATTCTGTTATAAGGTTATATTGGACAGTAACCTCCGATCTTATTTTGTTATAAGGTTATATTGGGACATTAACCTCCAATCTTATTCTGTTATAAGGTTATATCGGGACAGTAACCTCCAATCTTATTCTGTTATAAGGTTATATTGGGACATTAATCTCCAATCTTATTCTGTTATAAGGTTATATCGGGACTGTAACCTCCAATCTTATTCTGTTATAAGGTTATATTGGGACAGTAACCTCCAATCTTATTATGTTATAAGGTTATATTGGGACAGTAACCTCCAATCTTATTATGTTATAAGGTTATATTAGGACAGTAACCTCCAATCTTATTCTGTTATAAGGTTATATTAGGGCATAGACCTCCAATCTTATTCTGGTATAAGGTTATATTGGGACAGTAACCTCCAATTAGATTCTGGTATAAGGTTATATTAGGACATAAACCTCCAATCTTATTCTGTTATAAGGTTATATTGGGACATTAATCTCCAATCTTATTCTGTTATAATGTTATATTGGGACAGTAACCTCCAATCTTATTCTGTTATAAGGTTATATTAGGACATAAACCTCCAATCTTATTCTGGTATAAGGTTATATTGGGACAGTAACCTCCAATCTTATTCTGTTATAAGGTTATATTAGAACATAAACCTCCAATCTTATTCTGTTATAAGGTTATATTGGGACAGTAACCTCCAATCTTATTCTGTTATAAGGTTATATTAGGACATAAACCTCCAATCTTATTCTGGTATAAGGTTATATTGGGATAGTAACCTCCAAAAGTTAAGACCTTAAGCACCAAGCTATCGAGGTCACTCTACTCTAATTTGGTAGGCTTGGTCAATGCTTCGGGTTATGAAGTTGAAACTAAGATTTCTGTCATAAACCTAGGTAAAGGAAACTATTTTGCACTGGCGCAATAAGGTTATCTTATTGAAACGCATGTTTACAGCATAAACTCTAATAATGGTTTCCACTTCAGAAATTTCAATCACATTTGAAAACAAATTTAGATCAGATTATTATGCATGCCATCGCATAAGTTCAAAACTGAAAATTACGTTGCCGTTAACTGTTTTTTTTAAACTAATGTTTGCTTATTTGCATACTTATGTAAATTATGTTTGTGCTTTTATGGTGGTATTTGCAAACTTAAATAGTTCTAAAAGTGGAGGTCAATTATCTAAACCATTACAGGTAATTTCGAAGTATTAGTCATTCCATCATCTGTCACGGAAGGGTCCATTGAAAGACTCGACCTTGATAAATCTTGACCTTGCAATCAGAAATGTTATTCATTCCGATCTTTGGAGTTCGTTGAGCCCATATTTATATATAGATACCGGTGGTAAATACTTAAATACGTCGTGTTCTCACTTTAAGTTCGAATACGTGGTTCCACTACTCCTGTCTTTGAACGCTCTGAGTATGTTTAATAACAATAAGAGTATTTCGTCAATTGTTTTCTCACTTAGGGCAAAGCATTGTGTCGGAAACTAGGGCCATACGATATTTTTTATATTTATCGTGTTGGGAGATTTCCAGAATGAATTTTTCTTTTCCATACTCCTTTCATAACCAAATATTAAATATCTACCATTTCAAATTACAGATATCCATTGTGATAATTGTCAATTAGTCCGCAAGGCCAATTTTAAAATTTGACCATTTGAACATGTGAGGTTCGGTTTTATTGAGTCTGTTCATAAGAGGTAATTGAATAGGCAACAACTCTCACGTCCCAAAGCACTACTGCAAAGCCACCAAAATTGGGCTCGTTGGTCCCAAAGGACCAGTACAACTGATAATACTGATTCGTAGCGCTGGGAAACTTTTTACAGACGACATACTGCACTTAAGGAACGCTAGTATGAATGTTAATAATTACTGATAATGGTGATCATTTGGAAGCAACAAACGCAACCAAGAGAATAAATGAGTAGACTCGTTTTTATTGAGTCTATTCATGAGAGGTAATGTCAGAAGCAATACCTGTCACGCCCCCTAGCACCGGCTAAAGCGGTATTATACTACAAAGCCACCTATATTGGGTCCAAAAGTAACAGTAAAAATACTACTACTGATTCGTAGCGTGGGGATACTTTTTACAGACGCCACACTGCACTAAACGAACGCTAGTGTTAATGTTAAAGGAAATAATCCGCCAACTAACTGCAAAATGTCACAAAACCGTTAACCAAAACTCTATCTAGGTGTTCCTGTCATATAATAATGTATATGTGCCGATTAAAAGTATAAGATTGTTCACGGGTTCTTAAAATACACGTGATTGAATATGCGTAAAATGAATTACGAGTTGGTTTATCTTCATTTAAGGTTTGGTCTGGCTGGTTAAAGCCGTTTATCCCGTGTCTATATAATTTGGAGTCTTAAAACATGTCTGACGTATCGGGCAGATATAAGGGGCTTGGGCGGATATTTGAGCAGATATGAAAAGTGCCATATGATAATATATAAGTATTGATTTTGCAGTTTTCGTTATAGCAGACATATATTGTACAACTATTAACTATTGCATTTGTTCCAAAATTGAGATGGCAACAATATCGCTATTTGTTCGAGGTCTTTCCCTTCCAGGGTTTTTTCGTCAAAGTATTTGGAATAATTATATAACTGAAAATATCAACACTTAATTTAATTAAAAAACCTTTGAAATTTATAATACGGCGTTTCATATCTGATCAAAGCATGCTTACCTACTTTAGTTTAAAACACATGTGGCTATATGTAACATATAATCATACCTTAGATGTGTGCTTTATTTATATTATAAATAAATGTTATTTGGGAAGATATACCTAAACAAATACTATATTGATAAAGCATAAATTGCAGGTGCTATTTGTGCTTTAATATGCGATCTGTTATGTTCATTTCCAGAGCAAATATTAGTCAAGGGCTGGTATGAAATTGTAAAACATATTCTACCGATGAGTTTTGGCTTTTGTAAATATGCAATTATTTACCATATCAAATAACGTATCACTGATACAAAAGGTGTTTGTTCGTTACGTTTGGTAGTTTGTGGCACTCATTCTAAATAGAAAACATGAATCATTTGTCCTTAATAGCAATATACCATTATGTTTCGAATGTCTATTAAGTTTATGATTTCAATCAGTGGTTTTGAATAAACAGGTGTAGGCATTAGTTATACTATATAATACAGATCGATGCCCAGTATAATGTATTCAAATCGAGCGTAATATCTAGCTGACCCCATTTCGAACTATGTAATTATTATGTGCCTTTTAGCAGATAATTTCCAGTTTAATTAGAAGTCCTTGCATACAAAACAGTAAAAAATGTAGACTTTTGGAAACATATCTAGAATGTAATAACATATTAAATTGAATTGGGTTTTAAGGCGCACCGACACATGAAAGGTTATATGGCGCCTAACATGAATGAACATGATAGGCTCATCCTCCATTTACATCGAGATAAAAAATATGGAGAATGGGCCTAGAACCTTCTCACCTGCAAAACTGCAGAGTTGCTGAACATTCTATTGTAGTTACTCCATTTTATGCTGGAGCCGCGTTTATTGTTTGTCTGCCACTGCTCTAGTGATTTGAACGAGATGGCACATGAAACAATGCAGGGGTCATGATGAAGACATTTAACAAAAAATTATAAGATAAACATGAATTTGGGAGGGTTCTACCCCTCTCCTTACTCCTCTTACAGGATCTGCAGTGGCCCTATAATTTGCCCGGAAACCACACGGGGTATAATAACGTATATCAATATCTCACTCTCAATTGTAATATGTAATTTAATTAAGTATTCCCTTTAACATTTACTGCATTCACTGTGTACTAGTGATCCGGCATCTTTCATTGTCATTCTGTTTATATAGCGCACATAATAGTGATCCCAGGCGTACGAGCTTCACTTGTATATATGTATGCGTGTTAAGTGTGTATCCAGGTGGATATGTTATTATTTAAATCGTGTGTTGTAGCCTTCTTCTTTTTTAGAAGTGGTTGTTTGATTGGTTGAGTGATATTTTACGTCATTTTTAGCACATGCAAGCTATATATGACGGTCGATTGTTTCGTGGTGGATGCAGATCACTCATTGTTGCCTGGGTAAAACCAGTACTCTATATCTTCGGCGTTTTCACTCACAAGTCAAGCTCCCAGTGGAATTCGAACCTATAGCGGTGAGAGGCGATACGGTTTCAAACGCAGCGTCTTTACCATCAAGGCCACGTTTTATCGTGTCTCTTATTAAAGCTAGGCGCCCCCGCCATAGTTCGTCTTAAGGTTGTTTGTCCTTGGTTGTTCGTAAATATATGCATTCCAGAAATGTACGGGAAATATGTGTTAATATAACAGTAGATACACAATATATACGGAAAATGGATCATTGGAAGCAACACACACAAAAAAGATAGTAAAGTAGCAGACTCGGTTTTGTTGAGTATGTTTATGAGAGGTTATATAAATTGCAATACCTCTCACGCCCACTAACAGCACCGGCTTATTATAAGCGATAGTCTACCTATTGGATTTGATGATCCCAAAGGACCAATAATAAATAGCTACTGATTCGTAGTCGGGCTACATTTTACAGCTACCACACAGCACTAAACAAAACGCTAGTGTAAATGTCAATAAATACTGATTAGGGGATATCTATAGTCCATCTCACAGTAAACGCAAATACCACATGCAACATTCGTTTCTCTACTAATTGTTTTCGGTATCATAATAAAATAAAATAATACATACCACATTCATGAGAGAATATAGAATGTTCACCTTTAGTATAACGTACAGGGCATCGATTTCGCCTCCTGCGATACAACTTTTGTCATGGTGAACATTCTCACTATCACCGTCTCATAAATGTGGAGCCAGATTTGATCCCAAGTTCACCATTTGAATAAATATGTTAAAGGACAATATATAAGAGCTCGGACTATTTGTTTTCAATTTTGCGTATAATATTGTATGATACACTAATACGAGACGAGAGTAGCAGAGCCGAATTTATTGAGTGCGTATTCATATACTTTGCTTAACACATGTTTACAGTTATGAGACCACTACATCTTATAAGGAGATGATAAATGAAAATATAACATTACTTCAAATAATATTAAATGTCAAAGTATTAGGGGAAGCTTTACAAATTTAAAAGAAAATGTTTCTTACTTATTTTCTTTAGATTTGGCTATACCTTTTAATAGTTTGCGTGCATTGATGTAATCATTTACATACACGTTTTAAGGCAAAAAAATAGGCCAATTATCATAATTTAATGCAAAGAACGTTATTTGATAGATGATTTTCAAAAACGGATTTTAAATCCATTATAACTGTCGTGAACCAACAATCAAACTTAGTGATTTGAATACAAATAAGCGTTATTCAAAAGAATTTTGCAATGTAACGCACACTCAAACGCGATTGTAATCGTGTAGTAAATATATTGAATAACAACCTGCGGAGTGAATCAATGCCGCAAATTCAAAACTTGTTTACCGTTGTGATGTTGAATTCTAACAGTCATGTTTGTAAAACATGCACATACTGGCACACGTATAACAGCAACTATTTTAGAGGTTTGTAACAAGGTAATCGTTCACATGTTTTTTAACGTGCATGTTAATTACATGTTTTTTGTAGAACCCTTTAACAAAGTACTCTATAGGACATATGAACAGCTTTGTAATAAGCTTGACATAATTTAAACTATCCTGTTTCTGTATTCAAATAAATCAATGATTAACATAAAAACGGTACATGCTAACCATGACCATTAATAGTGTTATAAATATGAATCAATTCATGTGTTATAAAGGTGTTCCATTAGGCCCAGTTGAAGATGTTTTTTATTTGCATTTAAAACACATAACGTGCAAACGAACACGTCAAGTAAACACAAGTTGCGACCAAATATTTCTATAGGGTTATTTTACCAAATTATGTATGATAAAATATTCTATTGAATAGCGCTATTGAAGTGAACTATTGAACATTATAATCATATATTTGAAGGGTAATGTTGTTTGAAATAATTTGACACGAATTGATCAATTAACACCGAACTGAATACCAATTGCAAGAAAACCGTACGGTTTTGATCATCGAACCGTAATCATGCTAGAACAAAGTATTTATTAACGTGCATGTTAATTAAAAACTATGCTGCATTTGTGTCAAACGTCAGTGGGGACATTATAAGATACACAAGCATGGACATGAAACACAAACAAAATACCCACTCATGTGTAGAACATGTGTAGCCATGACATAGATAAATAGAAAATGGTTAAACAAAGAACTGCCAAAGGCATAATTACCGCTGGGGGTTTGAATTCAGGTTCTAGAATGAACCAAACCTCAATATTTTCATCCAAAATAAACAGGACAGTTTAAATATTGAAATTCCTGCTAGACTATATCCTCTAATAAACTAGGCCGCACCTTAATCAACCTATGTTACTAAGTCAGTTTGATTGATTTTACTTTGTTGTTGAGACATTGTTATAAAAATGAATGCACACTTACCGGTGAGTTTTCTTACAGCGGTTAGTTACGCTATATCAAATATAATGAAGCAAAAACACCCCCACTCTCGCCCAGCTATGACATAAAATCTACATTTGTCCTGGAAATTATAGATGGTCATTGCAGTTGAGATCCCTTACTACCCTTTCAATAAATGTGCAATGTACCTTATACTAGATAGCCCATTAGGTTAGATGTGGTTGATATTCATTAAGAAAAGTAATATTTACCGAATGCGTTAATAAGTCTCAATACACGCGCGACACAATTTTAAACTTATAATTTACCCATGAACGAACGTATTTTCGTTGTATATTATATACTTCTTAGGTCACTTTCGATATATTCTGAATTGCAGACGCTAATATGAACCTGAATACAATGCTATATACCCGTCCAATCAAACATTATTGAAATATAAAACCCGTGAAATATAGATAGGTGTAACTGTCAACGCAATACAGCTGGTTTGTGTCCGTAAATGAAGAAAAATGATCTATGTAAATCATTATGTACTAGGGGTTTATTATTAAATAATTTCACAAACTTAAGATATTAACTTCTTAAGAATTGCCGTTCCATATCAACTATCCTGTTATTTTTTTATTTTTTTTAAGTATGGGTGTAATTATTCTAATGCAAATAAACCTAATAGTAGACCAATAATCATATTTCTATACAAAACAATAAATTGCTAGATCATTATTAGTCGGGTTCCCTGACCCACTATGTTCACTGTGTCTGCGTGTATTCTGAAAATCGTCAACAGAGGACAGGTCTTGATCATTAACGATATGTAATATGAGATAACGGCATTCAAAACAAGTTTAACGTCTGTCATAGACAAGCAACCGATATGCTTTGATGATCCAGCTTGAATGGGTAATAGAATATACATCTGTACGTGGTCCCGCCTTAATTCCATTAAGCGATGGGAAAGCTTATATTAGCAGGACTTTATAACGGATGTTTCGACAATAAAACACGTTTAAAAAAGAAATTACTGAAAAAATGACATAACCTGTTTAAAATTAACTTTTAATTTTACAATATGCACACATTTTCAACGTTAAAGGGATACACGGCAATCTTGTTTTTTTTAAAAACTCACGGCGTCCCGTTAGTTTTCCTCTTATCTTCCATTTGTTAAATCATTAATATTAATTGTTAGAACAGTTAAAAGCGAATTGTTTTTACATATTACTAACGTTTTATAATATTGCACAAATAATATATTTAAAAAACTTGTTAAAATAAGGAAGACAATTGAAATCTCATTTTTTTATTAATTATATGCAAGCAGTTTTAAAGTCAAAATAATGCAAGATAAGTAAATCGACGAACACATTTAAATGTTTAAATAAAACTCAAGATTGCCATGTGTCCCTTTAATACTCGGACCACGTAATGATTGATCAACGTTTGAGATAATAGTATAAATATATTGACAATATTACAATACAATAACAAGAAATTCATCTTAAGCGTTTACCTAGGAATCAAAATATCTCTGGCTGGAACACTGCTCCTTTCACTATATGTACAGCACTATATTTATAAAACCTTTTTTTTTCTTCAATATTGAAAATGAATTTATTTTAATGTATATCAGTCTGAAGTTGTGGGTCTGAAATATATCGATTTCGGAAGTTGTCGATCTCAAGTAACTTTTTGCGTGAATCGTTCATAGTTATCTATGTTATACTTATGTAACGTGTAATGTTATGGGCAATATAACTCGAATATGTACATGACCAGGAACTGTGAAATATTAAATGCTGAACGCCACGGTGTTTATCCATAGTAACGTTACTTCTACGACAATGGGAGCCATTGTGTTATATATAACTATTACGATGCAAGGCAATGACAGGTTTTAACATGTTAAGGACAGCGTTGGTAAACACGAAATTATTAAATGTGCGCGTCGTTTTCGTTGGCGTGATTTCTGTATCCCTTCCACCCTTCACCCCCTCCCCCCACCCCACACTCACACCTCCCCCAGTCGTCTGACATATGAACGTTAGTCATCTAGTGTAAATTTATTCATGATAGTATAGTGTAAGAAAACTGGATATTTAAATGCAAAGATACAATATGTCAAACCTTAAAATGAATTGTGTTACATTGTTTCGGTATCTATAATCTAGTTATGTTACGTGTATATCGGCCATTAATCATATACTTGTAAATGTTTGCATATTTGATAAGTAAGTATGGTGTTGAGTTTAACTGAGGTAGTACCACGGGTGTTTATATTTCAAGAAATATAGCATTTGTTCGATATGTGACAAAATATTGTTTGCACTCTCTTTGACAGTTACATGTATGTATGAAACCCCTTTGTTGTTAAAAGTGGCCCGTATAGCCTTCCCTGTTTGGTACCATTGTTAACTTAGGTGACTCTTTTCTTTAAGAAATTAACAACGACAGCAATTACAACGAAAAATAAAAGGAAAGTATGTGACCTTTACACGCATAAATGGGTTGACAACGGGGGTACCGCTGTGGTAAAGTTACAGTATGAATATAATTTATGTTGACATTCTATTTTATTCTTTGTTCATGTAAAACCAAATTGGACGTAACGGGTATTGTGTAGTAACAAGTACATGTTTTTTCTTGTAATACATATGCACTCCATTACATTCGTTTATCGCTTGTCATTATAATTCATATATATATACAGTGTATATACATGATATCTCGTTCCATATGTGGATTATATATGTATTATATTTGTATTATATACATGATATCTCGTTCCATATGTGGATTATATATGATAATAACAGCAACATACTTGTTTAACGACCCTAAAAAGCGTATTCATGCTGTCTTAAAGAACATACATTTCTAAACTTGTAACAGACAAATAAATTAAATTATATTTTTTTTCGAGACGAAATTTTGACATTTCTTTTATAAGCTCTATGTTATGTCCCTATAAGAGAAATGGACACATATTTAACCATTAAGTATAAACAATGACTTGACACATATTTAACCATTAAGTATAAACAATGACTGGACAAACATTAAACCAATAGGTATAAACAATGACTTGACACATATTTAACCATTAAGTATAAACAATGACTGGACACATATTTAACCATTAAGTATAAAAAATGACTGGACATACATTAAACCATTAAGTATAAACAATGACTGGACACACATTTAACCATTAAGTATAAACAATGACTGGACACATATTTAACCATTAAGTATAAAAAATGACTGGACATACATTAAACCATTAAGTATAAACAATGACTGGACACACATTTAACCATTAAGTATAAACAATGACTGGACACATATTTAACCATTAAGTATAAACAATAACTGGACACATATTTAACCATTAATTATAAACAATGACTGGACACATAGTTAACCATTAAGTATAAACAATGACTGGACACATATTTAACCATTAAGTATAAACAATGACTGGACACATAGTTAACCATTAAGTATAAACAATGACTGGCCACCCATTAAACCATTAAGTATAAACAATGCCTGGACACATAGTTAACCATTAAGTATAAACAATGACTGGCCACACATTAAACCATTAAGTATAAACAATGACTGGACACATATTTAACCATTAAGTATAAACAATGACTGGACACATATTTAACCATTAAGTATAAACAATGACTGGACACATAGTTAACCATTAATTATAAACAATGACTGGACACACATTAAACCGTATAAACAATGACTGGACACATATTTAACCATTAAGTATAAACAATGACTGGACACATAATTAACCATTAAGTATAAACGATGACTGGACACATATTTAACCATTAAGTATAAACAATGACTGGACACATATTTAACCATTAAGTATAAACAATGACTGGACACATTTTTAACCATTAAGTATTAACAATGACTGGACACATATTTAACCATTAAGTATAAACAATGACTGGACACACATTACACCATTAAGTATAAACAATGACTGGACCCATATTTAACCATTAAGTATAAACAATGAATGGACACATATTTAACCATTAAGTATAAACAATGACTGGACACACGTTAAACCATTAAATATAAACAATGACTGGACACATATTTAACCATAAAGTATAAACAATGAGCAATTTAAAAAAGAGTATTACCTTGATCACCAGCAGATTTATTAATCCGGTTTGTTTGTTTAGAAAGAACTCACCCGAACACTTGTGCAATCTACTAACATTATGATATTGTTAATCGTGTATGAGAGGTATTTGCTAATCAGAGGTATACCTAATGTTTGGCAATACATAGCGTTCCGATCTGTCAATCACACTTATATCCACCCCAGACTTCAGTCAAATAAAAGAGCAATATATCCGCGCTCATGTGCAAAGCTATGACTCGGCCTATAGGAAATGTAATTGAGTATCACAAATGACTCCACGCATATTTTTCGGCGATATTTCTACAGACATCATGCACTGTCTGCATAAACAACCACCGTTTTCAATTGAATAAACCTTAAATAACATCCATGCATGCATACAACTCCCAAAAGAGAAGAATATTATTACATGCAAATATAGTCATTTTGTTCAACCAGCTAATATTTTCTGACATGTTCCAATGTTTTCCGTTCGAAATATCTCGCTCTCTTCTGAAATCTCGTTCCATATTTGGAAAGTTAGTACTGCCCAATTCCTCAATACCACTGACACAAACAAACACGATAACCGGAAATTGTCAGGTGTATGAGTTGGGTGGGTCTAAGTTTCCATATACTGGACGAGATTTCAAACGACAGCGAATTATTTGTATTGCAATTCCGGAACACATGATATCTTAACATTATATTACGAATATCAAAAATGTGTAGAAAGCCGCAAAGTAAGTACTCAATGAAAATGTAAGTACTCTGGCAGAGGAAAAGCAACAAGAGAACAAAACCGTTAATGATACGACAAGACAAGACTTAAGACAAATATCAAACGCTACCGTCCTTTCTTGGGGATTTAGGTAGACGTCATCATAGGGTCTATAATCTGTCCGGTCATCGAAAAATCAAAGAGAAAAGCATAGGGAGAACTGTAATTGGGTCAACCACTAAGCATGTAGTGAGTTTTTAAATTACATTTATATACTTTTATAGTATACCAAACTCCGGTTTCAGGAGAATAATACATTTAGTATGTTCACCAACAATTGGTATGCAAGGCGCTTTTAAGTCAAAATAATATAGGATTAATACATCGAGGTGCTAATTTGAATGCTTGATATAATACTCAAGATTGCTGTGTGACCCTTTAAGTTATAGAAATCACGATGGTTGATATTTGAGACATAGTATGTCCTAAATAGAGGTTACAAGGTGTAGTCCGCCATTATAAAAGTCTCCATTACATTATTTGCCTTACAAATGTAAACAATGTACACATACCCGCTCCATGAAACATGAATGGTATCATATTTCAGAAAGGACTACTGCTATGTCGTCCGATATGCAATTGATTGATTAGTATAAAGCTAAAACCATGTTTTGTAGTTTCTACAAAATAGTATACAAAATACTATACATATTATATAGTTAATGGAAACAAGGCAATCTTAAATCTTAAAGGGACACACGGCAATCGTGTAAAAATATATTAAAAAAACTCTGCGGGTTCCCGTTACCTTCTCTACATAACTTGTATATGTGTGAATATTATAGATATTTATTTGAATAGTTCAACGCAAATACAGTTTTACCTAGTAATAATTGTTAGATAAATTGCATTAATAATATACTTAAACCTAATAAACGACGAAAAATCGAACACTGCATATTTGTAACCTTTTGTTCTAGTATAAACAATCAGGTTACTAGAATTAAAACCGGATTAATAAATATAGTCGCTAATTTTAATGGTAGATTATATACTTTAAGATGACGACGTGTCCTTTTTATATGTTCCTTATGGGTGTAGATCGATTTAAGAATGATCTACAATCACGTGGGCGTACGTGTTTTGGTCCGTTACAGTTTTATGCGAGAGCGAAAGATACAATACCGGGAAATAAACAAAACTTGAGGTAGCTTTTATTTTTCTTAGAGAATTTTTTATACTATTTCGGAAGGTATGAATGTACATTCGGTGATGCATAACAATAATTATAATATGCGATTGTTAATTTTAAGAAAGATTGAGACTCAAAATAGTGTTTAAGGTACAGTCGGCTCTGATAACATTTTTAGAAAATTATCTCAAGTTTTGTTGAGAAAAAAACCTGCTCCGCCATTATTTCCCTGTATCGTACCTTTCGCTCTCGCTTAAAACATTTACGGACCATATATATATATATATATAAATGTGAGAAAATACATACATCTACAAAATACCTTTCAAAAAGCACTGGATCCCCGAGGGGATACGAAAATGTTCGAATCAATTATTAGATGGGGAAAAAAACATTTATATAGTGCTACAGTTTATAAAACCCCAAGCGCTTTCGGCTTACGCCTTCATCAGGGGTACACAAACACGAAAATAACAAATACGAAACAAAAAAACACTAAAATATACGGCAGTTTAAATAAAACTCTTTAAAAAAAACTTATCCTTTGGCAGTGTTGCAGAAACTGGTTACTTTAAATAGGCAAATTGTAGCACTGTATAATTTTTTTCCCCATCTACACACGAATACACAAACACACAAACACTATATTTCTATATTTAAATAACTTACTTCCATAAATACATCCACTGTAGTCTTCATTTACCCTATATCCCGCCGCACATTCACATGTGCCATTCGTACATGCAGTGCCACCCACACATAAACTTACGCAAGGATCACCAAATGACTGTCCACTTAGGATGTGTGGTAGACACGCCATACTCATCGCCTACAATGAACAAACGATTTCTTGCATTTTTTAGTTTTTAGATGTACTCACAGTATGTTGTATTCACGGACATGCGTGTTTTACACTAAATGCAACTGTAATTTGTATCCCGCAATAATGTTTTGTTGTTTTAGTCTGTTTTGAGCATTGAATCGTGCATGCTGCTGCTGCTGCTGCTGCTACTAATGTTGTTGTTGTTACTATTATTTTATTTTATTATTATTATTATTATTATTATTATTATTTTTATTATTATCAGTAGTAGTAGTAGTAGTAGTAGTAGGTAGTAGTAGGTAGTAGTAGTATTAGCAGTAGCAGCAGCAGCAGCTGTAGCAATAGCAGCAGTAGCAGCAGTTGCAGCAGCAGCAGCAGTAGAAGTGGTAGTAGTAATTACAATGACAATATATTTATTGCAAGAATTGCAGACCTCTGGCCCATAATAAACAGACATCAAAATATAAAGAGTTGTGTGTTCTACATATACATTTAAAACACTAATGACATTAACTATTATATGTATAGTGAACCAGTCTACTTTAGTATGTGCTAAATATAATTCGCAAGTTGTTTTATTTGGTTACAATTGTCAGAGCTAAGTAGTCTATAAAAGTTATCTAGCGTTTTGCTATAATTTGTCCCAGTGTCTAAATATTGTGACCGTATGGCAGAATATTTACCGCTAACTAAGTAGACATGGTAGTCACATTCTACAACAGGCACATTTGTATGTTCTAGACAATATAAGCACAGACTGTTATCCCTAGGTAGGTTCATATGTCTCCTAGTCGCCACTCTAATTGATGGCTTGAGCATCTAAAGCGAGCTACAGAAGGTTTTTTGATTGTAAGGCATATCAATGCTTAAGTACCTCTCAGTAATAAGTAGCGTTTTAAAATGTTTATACAGGTAACAACGCCCTGACTTTGTTTAAATGTTTATAAAAACAAACTGATGTCACCTATTTTTTGAGTCAACCAAACATTACCAAATCCATATAGTCATGTAAAGTACAGTACAAGGAACAAGCAATTATATTCTTCTTCTAACACAAACTGTGTAAATGGCGAACACATGCATCAACCGTTGGTCCGTGAAAAATAATCCACAGTTACAACAAAAGAGTGACGTCATACCTATATGGTTTAACCTGTGGCGGATCCAGATTAAGATAAGTGGTGGTCGCAACTGGTTTTGAAAGTTGAAAACTCACTTTATCAGATTTTAGTGTATGGGGGTTTGGGGGTGGGGTTTGAGAGGAGGGGAGGTGTTGGGATTGGAATTGACAGCAAACAAAAAGCAGGCATTTTCACATGTATTTTCACTGTTTTCACACTTTAAATCCAATGACAATTTCTCACATGCATTATCCTAAACGGTCCCATGAACATCTCTGACCCCAATAAGCAAGCAATGTGCCGTATACAAGTTGTTGCCCACATCCTCAGGAATAGGAAATCCGGGTTCCATAAAAGTAAGAAACTTGGGAGTATTTTGACCTTGCCCAATCCCGATTTCGATTTTACGGTTAACTGATAAATCCAATTGTTCTAGTCTGCATTCAAGGCGGGAGGTGTGCAGTACCGCACGATCATTTAGTTTTTTTTTAAAATCCTACATCGTTTTGTATTTAAAGTCAGATATTGAAATAAAAGGTAGCAACATCTTAGTATTTAGTACTACCATAGGTTTCAAAACATTTATTGGTGAAAAAAAAAAGTTAGAAATGTGTATATAAAAACAGAATTCCGCGATTAAAAAAAAAAAGCAACAGAAAAATTCCGTTTGTCCCTTTAAATGTATCAAGGCGCGTAACCTAGGATAGCACACATTGTTGTCCCGCAATGAATATTCTTGTATATAAAGGGTAATTTTAGTTTCGTCCACACCACAAGAACCCCTTTAAGAATTGACACTTTCTCACTTGACAAATCGAGCTCCCAGTGGGTTTCAAACTCGCAGGAGTGAGAGGCGAGAACGTTTTAGACGCAACGCCTTCACTATCCCGGCAACGGCAGCAGTTTTAGGGTAATACTTAGGGAATAAAAGTGATTGGTTGATGGGGCGAGCGCCATTTCTATTATGTCATCTTTGGAGTGAGCATAAAATTATTTTGAGAAGTGTAGAAAGGGGTATAGGCGCAGTTTTTTCGCCCCCCCCCCCCCCCCCCCCCCCCCCCCTACCCAACTCACCATGACAAAATGGCACATTTGCGTGTTTCGGCATGTAAAGCAAGATTAACTCACGAGGAAAAAATGCTAAAAAAACGTCCAATTAGTTCCGATTTGGGATGACGCTGCACCGTCAAGCCCCACCAACACATTTTAAAACTCGTTAACCCACCTCCCCCTCCCGCATACACACACACACACACACACACACACACACACACACACTTTCTCTACTACCCATTTGGTAATTTATAATATGATTTGATACTTTATTTTAACTATTTTCTTGCTGCTCCCAAATTATCTAAAGAGGAGGAGGCTTACAGCCAAGTGGCCAACCAGATTTCAAAATAAGTGTTAATTTTAACGAGGCTTCTTTATACCAATCAGCAAACAAAATTAGCAAACCAAGATTATTCCAAATCCTGGCGACATGACTGGTGGAAATACTCCCCTATGCAAGGGACAATAAGACGTTAGTGGGTAGTAAACCTCAACAACTGTTACTCATGTTCCAAGCCCGAAGGGTAAAGTTCAATCATGATTAAAAAGGAAGGTCAAATAGCCTTGGAGCGTCGAAGTATTTATCCGACCCCTTAAAAATATGGTAATGCTATCAAAGAAAGTCCGAAGGAAAAATCATACTCGTCATTACTATACATATGTGTTATCTTATTTAGAATATTTTATTTTCCTGCACACGCATATTTCACATTTCAAATCGAAAGGGTTTTCCCTATTTTCGTCAAGTTTTTTAAGATAATAATCCATTTCCGACAGTAATCGTTTCTGTTTATTATTTATTTGTTTTAATTGCTGTGAAATATTTCCACATTTAACTGTTCATGTCTATTAATTCGTTCAATTACTACAGCTTTTTCAAAATTAAACGTGTGATACATTTTAAATAATATTATCATCAATAAATTAATTAAATGTCTTGTTATAAAATTCTAAACCCTGGTCAACCCACAGCAATTTACATTGTCTCACTGTGCTTATGATCTTTTGGAAAGCTTTGGTAATTTCTATACCAGTTTTATTTGGAACAGGTATAACCCAAGCAAATTTACTAAATACATCAATAACAGTAAGCACGTATTTATCTCCTTTATTATACTTTGAAAACGATTGCATATAAACTAAATCAGCCGACCATATTTTATAAATTGCATTAACAATCACGGGGCGTTGAGTGAACTTTCTACGTATGGGTTTATGTTGCTCGTTGGCTAAGCTGTCCGTCCGTCTATCCTAAAACCTTTTGTTATTTTTTTATGCTTCCAGTCCTAGTTTATATGTTGTACGAATTATCGGTTTAACATTCAATTTTTTAGATTTTTTTCTGAAAGTGATTTTGATTTGCTCGTTTTTGAACCAGCCATCATGTTTTTTATCACACATTGATTTATTACTAGGACTTTCTTCATAACAGTAATCATGCTCTTCACAAATAGCTTCTAGTTCAGTTGCTTGTTCTCCTCTATTATGTGGGTTGCCCGGACCGCAATATTTATAACCAGGAAGTGTTAACCCCTTTTAGGTAACAACGGGAGTAAAGCTTTTATGACTATCAATACTTACGCCTTGTATACTTTTAACAAATTGTGTTTAGTAATACAATGTACCACAAGAAGTGCATGTTGCTTTTAACATTCTTCTACCATGTTTTGCTAGAATATACCGAGGATCGACATTTTCCGTAAATATCTTTTCTTTAACGCAGTTACTCATATATTAAATAAGATTAGATAAAATATGATTTTATGATGTTTACATCTTCCTACGATAAAGGTTCGGCATTTTCATTTAGCAATGTGGATACATACACGTTTCAGGCAGAAGTGGATTCGTCTTCAATGGTACAATCTGGAACTGGAGGACAGAGGGACGTACAAGTAGATGATTATGTAATTCATGATTCAGACTTTGATTACAATGATAATTATGCTAATGTTAACATTTTCCAGTAATCAGTTAATAGTAATTTATGTCACGATATGTCTTTGTTGTATCCACACAGGCCTTATGACCCATGGACATTCAGTTATGCCATGCGTTAATGCAATAGTATGCATACTAGTGGTTAGTGATCAATACTATCGGTTTTAGATAGCTTACTCAAAGCAAACAAGCGACACTTCGTCCATTTAAGGCACACTTCATTTCTCGTTTCATTGTCGTCTGAAGCTTCACTAATCCACAACAAAGGTATCATGTATTATCAAGGGCAAAATTCACTTGATATCTGTTTAGAAACAATGTAAGTTCATATAGTAGATTGTTTTGTTCCGCCACAATACTTTCACTGCAATTCAATTATCCAAATATATTTAAATATAAACCTATTATGAATACGTTTTGGATATGTTTTGAATATGTTTTAAACTTCCTTGAAGTTAACTTAAAGGCAAATCACTTTACCTGACATACAGAAGATACTCGTATGCACTCAAACGTCACTAAAAGGAAGTACTGTATTGATCTTTTGAAAATACAATTTAAAAACCTATGAATACTTAAATTATACTACTGATCAATATCAGCGGCATCCATGTAACAACAATTAAATCAGAAACATTACCCCTTTATAGTAAAATGATAATAAACCTGAATTACATTCGAAGGTAATCTGTATGTAATATTTAATTAACTTGACGTCAGTAAACGATACCTCCAAAAACCAATAGCACGTGCAACTGCATTATATTTTGTATATTGTCAATATACTCCAGTATCAACAATAGGGCGCATATATCTAAGTGTTGGTGTTGTGTTAGGACAGGAAACCTGATAATTTACGCAATATGAGTAAATAAGAGTAGGTCAAGGTACGAACTTCACAGGTGTAATACTTAAACCATGAACTCAAGATTTTGGAGGTTTAACAGGTATCAATAAAGTAAGGATAACATCCAGTCGTCTGAGAAAAAGGTTAAATATCGCCGCCATAAAGCTGGCAAATGTACAATAATAATAATAATAAAAACAAATGACTAAAAATAAACATCTATAATAAGTGCTATATAATAGTTGCTATATTTAGGCTATATGGTATCGAAGATTGCTGAGAGTGTATTTAAGACAAATCATCGGGAAACAAACGATGGTAGTAACTTATGTTATTCCCCTTTAATATGAAAAGGTATATACAACGCATATCAGTCACATGATATATTCAATGACACCTATTATGTGTCATATGATCACCACTTCCTAGTTTGAAAGATCAGTGGCCACCCTTTTTGCAGTATTATCAATTAACAAATTGAACTCTTAAACATCATAATTTATGAACATTTCTTGATAATCTCGGAGAGAAACATATATTGTAAAACGCTACTAAGTTGTAAATAAAAATAAGTATAATGTTCACGACGTAGATACTACTTTTACCACTGCGTGACTGCACGGGGAAATGAGGTAAACCTGAATTGTATAGCTACACAACTTTTGCCACACGCAGCATGGGGAAATGAGGTAAACCTGAATTGTATAGCTGCACAACTATGGCCAGATAATTGATAAATAATTTATTTGTTCAAAGTTTTCTACGTCATCAAATAAAATATTATTCTCGCTTTTCACATGTATTAAAATGTGTGAATTATAAATATATATTATTGTGTATTGATTTCGATTTAAATAACCATAAACATGTTCATGAAACGAAACATGGCCGGAGAACGTTAAAGGGACACATGTCAATCTTGATTTTTTAAAAACTTTCGGCGTCCTGTCAGTTTTTCTGCATAACATGCATTATTTCAATCATTAATGTTAATTAGAAGAACAGTATAAATCAATTTGTTTTTGTATATTACTGACTTTTGACAATATTGCACCAATAATATATTTCAACATTTGGTATAATAATGATGAAAATTGAAAACTCAAAATTTTATTTAATGATATGCAAGCATGTTTAAAGTCAAAATGTCACTGAATTAATAAATCGAGATGCTAATTTTAATGTCTAATAAAAACTTCAAGAGTCCCTTTAAAGTTGGAAAAAATCACTGTGGCTGAACGGTGTAAGCGCGTTTCAGCTTCCGTTAGACAAGTGTGCGTTGATAGGTTTGGGTTTCCGTTCCCATGTATACGGCTGAATTACGGCTTTCGAAAGGAATTTTGCAATACAACATTTTGTGTAAATAGATACACAACATTTTGTGTGAATAGATTTGACCGAAGTCTTTTGCAGTTTTTCCTGTTTTTTCTATCTACGGAAAAACGTTATGATGATGTGCAAGGAATATTAATAGATGCAAATGCATACAAGTATGGATTACTACAATTTCGTATATTCAAAGTGTCATTAGCCGTTCAGAACAGTTACATGTTTGTTTATGTGACACTTTCAGTCAACGTTAAACGATTTCTCATTTTCTCTAGATACTGTATTACAAACGACTTTGTTATTACGCGTCTGACTGTCACTTCCCGTAGTGTATAAGAACCATGTCAGCAAGTAGAGCGTGTTAATTGATGTCTTCTTGCTCATGCGAGCGGTAATACTTCAACAAAGCGGTAACATATACACCGCTGTTTGTGTTAAATGTTTAATACTCGAATTTCAGAGAGACCAATATGTTCAATTACACGCTCAGCGAGAAGATTTTTGAACGTCTCGTTAAATTATTGTCATTTGCACTATGTATAACAATAACGTGAACGAATGCGCTATGGTGGAGTCTTTGTCTGAATGACTACGTAATGCGCAATTTGCTGCAATTAAGATGGTTAAAGTTTAAAGGATACATTAAAGGGATGTTTATCTTTCCATTTGTTTTATAGTAAACATAACTGAATACTATTATCTTGCCCTTAACTGTTTATTCTCGCGTTGCTCAGGTTTCAACATTGTAACTCGCAGGCTGATCAGGGTTTACAATGTCCGCTGATCAGTCATTTTCCGCAAAACACCCCTTTGTCACATAAATGAAATGGTCTTAATTCAAAGAAAGAACAGTCCATTGTATATATGTAGTGGGTTAAGGGTTAATATTGTTACGTTTAACTTGATACATTTCACTGAACGCAAACTAGCGTTTATTTTCGATCAAGCTTCACTGTTAAAGTAGGCGGGACTACTACGCCCGACGGCGAATGCATCCAGTCAGTCTCAAAATAAAAAACAGGCTAAACATACTATGTTTTGTTTTATTATCACACAACAATTAATTTGCTAATGACTATACTTTTAATTATAAGGAAAAGTCAAGAGGTCGAACGATATCTAAATATTATTGTGTCATTAAATAGCCGGAGATCACTAGGTCGATAAACAGACTCAGGGTGTATTGATTTTGAGAAGTTTTGATTCATGTGTATTCCCGTTTGTAAACAAACTTTCCTTGATTGAGGATTTAGGTAGACTTCATCATGGGGTCCACAATCCGTTCGGTCATCTCACAATCAAAAAAGAAAGCATAGTGGTGAACTGAAAATGGGTCAACTACTTAACATGCAATACGATAGAGTCAATGTCTCTTTTGATAATTGTTAAACAAGTTTAACAGAGATTGTAGGAAAGTGGTTATGACCAAGGATCTTACGAATTGTGTAAATCACGTCACCATAATGTCAGATTGTTCTTGTCGTAGATCTCGTTATTTTTCTGAGATACACTGGGTGATACATCAGTAACTGTATACAATTCAGTGTTAAAGTCTCATAACACTGCGCCAAGCCACCGTTATATTGTGTTGCACTTTGTTTCAGCCTCATACACGGTTTTATTGATTCATCTGTTTAAGAATAAGATATGAAGATATATGTATTGGATGCGCATTAACAAACTCCTTTTAGTTTCAATGTAAATGGAAACGTCAATATTCGCCCATATCCGACGTGTTGTACAGTCATATCCGGTGTAACATGTACTTGGTACTACTTGTTTGCATACTCTTTCGAGATTGGTGCAATGCACAATAACGTCACAGGAAGTTTGTCATGTAATACCAACAAATTGAAGTATTTTAATTTCATTGTGGAAAATTCCCACGATGTTACGAAAATAGATTTGTCTCAAATAAATGCGTTTGTTGAAAATAAAATGTTTAAACTTATGTTTTTACTCTGGTTATTATTGTTTATGTTAAAAATGTGTATGCTACAAAAGGGTTATTAGATCTGTATTGGGATATATATACGAACTCGTTCTTCCGCGGATAAATAAATACCCAAAGAACTATAACCTATAAATATTACACTTATTGTATTTAAGTACTAAAATCAATGTTAAAAATATTTGTAATTGAAGTAAAAATAGCACAAGTAAGTCACATGATGTCTATCCCTCGTGAAAGTACCAAATAGAGAAACACGTGCTAGCGCACTCGTTGGCCTATGTGGAGTATTTTCATTCGGGATAAAATCCCGTTTTAAAAAAGCTCATGGTATTTAAACTCTATATAAGCACGATTACTAGTGTTGTGCAAAACTAGTCAAATCATGCGATCTGATACATACAAAGACTATAGTTAATAATGTCTCATGAACTCATTTCACTATACATTAGATCAACGAGCTCAATCACAATATATACTGATTATAGCAAATTTAAATAATGTCCTTTGATGTTGAATAACTAAGGTGATGCATGTTATATAGTTACTTCTGTCTTGTCTGGAAATGTAATGAGTTACAGTGTTATGCATGTTTTTTTTTGTTGTTTTTTTCAATTTCAGACCTATTGTTCAGGGAGCTTGTTTCAGCCAAAGGTTTTTCTGCAGTAGCTTGAGGAATTTAAATAATGCGTATATAAAATATATATCATTAGAATTGGTATTTTCAGTGGTAAATAAAACTACCTTAGTTCTGAAAATCGGTTAAAACATACATATTTTACAGCCGAAATGTTTTTTGATGGGACTTTTCCTATGCAAATTCCTTGTTGGAGGGAGATCAGAAAATTAAGAAGTTTCAATTCAGTTCAAGTTAGCATTCATATTTTGCTGTTAAACTGTGTCTTAATTTACGAATATCCAACAATTTAAAACCATTTTTGAATAAAAAATCTTAAAAAAAACATCAATGTTTTCTTTGAAAAAGCCCCATCAAAAACAACTTTCGCGCATGAACTTTTTCATTTCTCAACCGATTAAGAAAAGCAAGGATTTTTTATAAACAACTAAAAATGTCTGTTTCACTGATATACAACATATTTAAGTGCGAGATGAATTTGTCTGAAATGTCCAGAACAAATTTGGCTGAAACAAGCGACCCAACCAATAATGCCATTCATGACATGCATTTGTTGATTTTAAAATATTATAAACATGTATTTGGATACATACTTCAGAACTATTTGTGGTTAATGTTCCTTTATATGTTATGTATACAATGTGTGTAAAGCTTTACTTAATAATACTCTAACATAAATGAATAATTCACTGCGCGTTGAAGATTTTCTTGTCAACTTGACACATCTCTAAGAACGTCATGATAAGTAAAATGGCACTCACACTTCAAATTCGGTATTCGGTAACCCTCTTGTGTTTATGATGGCCCATGCTTTACGTTTATAGTGTTGTATCAGGGGCGTAGCTGATCTGAAATGCACATATAGGCCCGACAAGCAAGGGTCGTTGGGCATGCTCCCCAAGCATGTTTTTATTTAATTAGCTATGTAATTAATAAAAACGAGTATAGATTGAGCGATATATATAACTTTATTATTTTGGTAACTTAAAGGCTATATTTGTATTTTATCATATATATACGCTTTTTTGGCCCGCAAAATGCACAAAATTACCCTACAATAAAGCTCTCGAGAAATGAGCCGTATCAGAAATGCGGTCCGATACGCCAGATTTAGGTCATGTGACCGGGCCGAAAATGCATATCCATATTGGCCCGGTCACCTGACCGTTATTGGCCCGGTAACCTGACCGGGCCAAAAACCGGTCACATGATCGTTACGAGTATAGGCGATTGCTTCCTATAGAAATATATATTAGGGAAAAAGATGGAACGGTACCGGCTTCCGACCTTCCATCTGGCTGCGCTCCTGATTTTCTTTCCTGTTTACGATGACGTAACGAACATTACATGACGTCACTTTTTTAAACCATAACGTCACAAAGAATGTAAATAAACAGCGGATTTAAACAGATAATCAGTAAAGGTAAACACTTTATCTTATTATTACAATCGTAACGCTTGATTATGTGTACAGTATGTCATATTATTTTAAAAAGCATAAGCATTAAGAATAACCGATATTTAAACCTTTTTCCGCTGGTAAAATGATGCACTCTGACGAGTTTTCGGAGACACTTTTAGGGATAAAAAAAAGGTTTTCGGTCGGGGTTTGCACTGCCTAAAAGCAGCTACGCCACTAGAAACATTTGTTTTTTAGAAAATGTAAACATCAAGGCCTATATCTATTTGGAAACTCAAATAATTTAATTCACATAATATAATGTATATGATAAAAATAACATTGTAACGGTTTAATAAAGAGAAAATGCGTATATATATGAGAAAATGCGTATATATATGATAAAAAGATTAAAACATGGGTGATGCGTTATTGTCCGTCATATCGGCCCTCGACCAATATCGGCCCTCAGGCTAAAGCATTCGGGCCGATATTGGGGTCTCGGGACGATATGACGGGCAATAACGCATCACCCATGTATTAATCTCTAATTATTCATGTCCATTGTGTTAAACTCAATGCGCGGTTGTTTTGTAAGTGTAATGCATGTTTTAGTTCTTAGATTATTTTTTTTATTTTATTGTTGCAGTCCACTTTGGTACTCTTTCATATACGAAGCCTGGTGTACACATAATAAAACGATGGAACTATTGACGTAGTTCTTATTATTTACCACCCGGTCTGCAAATGGCTCCCAGATGGATTTCGTCGGTGTTGTGACGTTGGAAAGAGAGAGGGCCAGACTTTTTAAAGTGCCAGAGATAAAAGCAGGGAATCCCCGAAGCGCGGAAACCAGGCTGCGTATGTTTTGACGACCGAGACGTTGGTCCAGTATATATTCACCAGTTCCGTTTCCCTTGAGGGAAAGCATAAGGAGAGAGGAAAGGATGAAGGAATCGTCCATTCCAAGTGATTTTTTAATTTTTATGTGATTTTTTATAGTGCGCACTTCGCGAATGTTTATTACCATAATGTTTAGCGATTTTGACAGATGGCGGGAAGTGACCTCGAGTATGGATCCGGGAACTTTTTTTGTACGGTTGGACCCTGGAACAATGGAATTCGTGTGTGTTGTGACTCAGTGTTAATATATTGTGTTTATTTTATTTAGATTTGGACTAGTTGGAAGTGCCGTAAGTTAAATTATTATTATCATTATATGCCATTGTATGTATTTATCATTTAACATACTTTTTGTGTGTGCAATGTCTAAGCTTAATTTAGAATTTACCAGAGGTCGTGGTTATTGAAATATTCAGTAAATAGCTTCCTTTTCAAATTGTTATACCATTTTGTTTTTATTGCATTTAGATCTTAATTCCAATCGGAAGTGAATCCTTTAAAGTCACTTCGAGGTAGTGCGTTATTTACAGTATTTATAGTGGCCATGTTAGCATATATCGTCCGGTGTTATTAAGTTCCCACGGTCTTTTTACACGCCCGATTTCATTATTTTATTATTGACAGAGGTTAATCATGACCTAGATAAACTATAGTCTCTATTAGTCTTTAACATTTATGGTTATATTTATAGAAAGGGACTGCTTTAGTATGGCAGTTTTAAAAGTTAGTTAAGTGTTTAGTGAATTTTCACTGAAACAGCATAACAGACTGTACAAAATCAATTCAGGAAGGTAAAAGAATGAAGTCGTTTTTATTCAATCTTGTAAACGGGAAATGTTACGTCTAAGTCAACGATTAGTATAAAATAAAAGAACAATTGAATTATTAAGTATCAGAAAGATATTTTAACTGTAAAAAAGAAGTCTAAGAAAATAATCTATATTAAATTTTATAAAATGAAAGAAACGTATCCTGTAAATTCTATAGAGATACTATCTAACATGAAAATACATGTACTAAACTCGACAGAAGAAATCATGTGGGGGGGGGGGGGGGGGGAAGGGGGGTGGTGAGCGGGGGGGGGGGGGCGTGGAAATACCAGAGTACTATATGATTTAATGTTGTATGCAGAAAAATGTAACATTCCATGACTATTTCTACTTATTGACTTTGAAAAGGCCTTTGACTCATTTGCGTGGACATTTATTTTTGAAATCCATGATTATTTTAATTTTAATTCCTTCTTTTAAGGAATGTCTAAGCGTTTTACATACAAATACCGAATCTTGTGTTTCAGTAAATGGTCTCCTATGAGACTGGTAAAGTCTCCAGAGAGGTTGTTATAAATACGATCCATTGTCACCGGATATTTTACCCTCCGTGAAAAGATTGAAAACGGAAATGGTTGGCCTTAATATCAATATCGATAACACTAAAGCCATATGCCTTGGATATGTTCAATGCAATCAATTAATTCTTAACTATGTGAAGATTATGCACTATCATAGGGAAATGAACTTATAGTGGGTATATCTGTTGATCTCGAAACAATGTAAGAAATAAACTATGAAGAAACTATCTGGAACGTGAATATACTATTATTGAACTGTTCTAAAATAATACTGACACCTATTGGAAAATTTTCAGTAATAACTAATTTATCTGTGTCCAAAATATGTCTAAAATAAAGCACCTTATAATATACCGAAAAGAAAAAGAAACGCATAATTGGTATTTCCGCTATATATTGGATGTCTAAAGATTAATGGCCACCCTTTTTGTAGTATTATAAATTAACAAATTTAACTCTTAAACATCATACGAACATTTCTTGATAGTCCCGGCGAGAACCATATATTTAAAACCGCTTCTAAGTTGTATGTAAAAATAGGTATTATTTGCATGACGTAGATACTACTTTTACCACTGCGTGACTGCATGGGGAAATGAAGTAAATCTGAATTGTATAGCTGCACAACTACGAGTATTGCCAGATAATTGACAAATACATTTACCTGTCCATTGATTTACCTGTTTAAAGTTTTCTACGTCATCAATTAAAATCGTATTCTCGCTTTTCATAGATATTGCAATGTGTGAATTGTAAATAACTGGATGTGTATCGATTTCAATTTAAATAAACATAAACATGTTCATAAAGCAAAACATGGCCGGAGAACTTTAATATGCTACTGCTCGTCGAATGATACAGAGCGACATTAGGCCTGTCCTTTCGAACACACCAATGATTATCATTTCAATGTTTTATTATCGACAGAATGCGAATTTGTCTCAAGTAGGTGAGCAAACTTTAAACGTTGCATCCTCTTAACACTAAACACAATACTGACATAGCTTGACTTTTGCAAGCGAAACTTCAACATTTATGAATTTCGTGTAACGAAGTATACTTTGCTTAGAACGTCTACTACATGACAGAGTTGACCTTTCCGTAATTAGTTGTAGCCCCATTTTGTACAAAATGCGTTGAGATATATCTGGTACATTACGTAGAATTAGGTGTATATAATAGTGTTGTAGAGGCATTTTTTTATTATTTTGCGTTTATTTTTCCTTTCAGTATATTATTAACTTTACACATTCCAAAGCCAGATAAGGTCCGAGAATTAAAGACACGGTTGGTTCAACTTTTATAGAGTCGAGAGCGTAATAATGTCACTCGATCTGTCTTAATTACTCGCAAGGTGGTCTTTGAATGTTGAATTTGGGCATATTCCCTCAAACTTATCTTATCAGACAAGATAAAGTCTCTCAATATGAATTAACTGTATGTATTTGAAATGTCTCTGTTTTATATTGTTTATTTTTCTAGAATATCATTAAAATAAATAAACAATTCTAAAAATATTTGTTTACTTATAAACAAACTGTATGCATTGAGTTCAGATCCATCATCATGGAGTAAATTTCATGGACACTGTTCTTTTATGGCATATTCTAAATATCAAGGTCGGACAAACTTCCATTACTTTAAGACACTGGTATTCATGAGGAGTAGCATTTATAAATTGCATTATGATCAATCACGGATATTTATTTACATTATGTAGAATGTACACACAAATTTAACATTCAAGCTAATATTTTAGAATATGAACATGATGAAGGAAAAGTGGAATCAATCAGTGGTCATCTAGATAACTATTTCAGTTTCCACATTTCTCTAGCATTAATACATGTTCATATTGGAATACTTCTTAATATAGTTGTGTTTTTACTTAGTAGAAACCCACTTAAGCCGGTGCTAGTGAGAGTGAGGTGTTGCATCTTATTTTACATCTCAAGAACAGACTCAACAAAATCGAGTCTGCTATTTTTCTATCTTGTGTGTTTGTTGCTTCAAAGGATTCCCCTTTTCAGCATGTATTGACATTCACACTAGCATTGATTTAGTGTTTTGAGGTGGCTGTAAAACGTAGAATATCGCGTAAGGCGATGCTAGGGGCGTGAGAGGTGTTGCATCTTATATTTTTAAAGCAGAATATTGAGGTATTGCATCTTAATATACTACCTCTCATGAACAAACTTAAAGTAAATATAAACGTCGAATAGAAAAAGTAGCATCCCAACAACACGCACAAAACAAAAATATAATTACAAAGAAAATTGAGTCTGCTACTTTTCTATCTTGTTTGTGTTTGCTGCTTTCAATGGATATTCTTTTCAGTTGTTATTGACCTTCACATTAAAGTTTGTTTTCGTGTTGTGTTGCGCATGTCGCCTGTAAAACGTCGTCCCGACTTCAGTAGTATTATTACTTACTGGTCTTTTGGAATCTAATCTCTGTGGCTTTGATATAAAATACCGCTTAAGCCGGTACTGGGGATCTTGAGAGGTTTGCATCTTATATAGCCTCTCATCTACAGACTCAATAAAACCAAGTATGCTACTTTCTATCTTGTTTTTGTCTCTATTGCTTCCAAGGGATCCCCTTTTCAGAATATATTATATTATCTCTCACTTAAATCGAATTTGCTTCTTTTCTCTGTTGTTTACGGCTGTTGCTTCCAAGGGATCTCATTTTCAGTATTTATTGCTATAAAACACATTTTGGTTGACTGACTTTCTGAAATATCTTTGCTGATATGTCCTTTTTATTCCCACTATCTACATACGTTTTCTATTTACTCCATTATTACACATCGATTCACTTAACTATGTTCTCCCTTCTATAATGTCACTTTTCTTTCGTATTCGTTTTTACATAGAGTCTTTATGTCAAACTTAACAAATACATGATCCTACAACATTAACAGATTACTGTTGTCAAACTAAACATTTCTTACTACTATTCGTTTTATCTCCACTGAGTGCAGCGAAATACATTTATATCTGGACTTGTTTTCCTTGTTCAATTAGACGTGATTGGAATATTGAAAACTAACAGAGTATTCGTCATTACGTGAAGCTAATAGAGGCGTGAACTTTCTGATTATGCTATATACAAAAGCGTATAAAACAAATTAATTATATTTAATATCGGTGTGCAGTGGAGAATGAAACTTGCTATTATTCATGAGCTATGTTAACAGGTCAAGAAATAACTTGTGGTGTTGTAATTTCTCTACTACACGTACAGGTTAAGGGGACACAAGGTAATTGTAAGTTGTTATCCAATTTTAAATTAGCACATTGATTTACTAATGAAGTGTCATATTTTTAAAAAGGGTCATTTGGGAGATAATTATTCTCGTTACTCAACAGACTAAACATGTTTCTGACGCAATTGGTAATCTGCAGAAGCAGTTTGCTCTGAAATATTCAAATGGTTGTTAATATACAGCGTATGAAAATTAAAGTGAAACTAACGGACACCGCGTTTAGATTGCCGTGTGCCCCCATAAAAGGAAAAAAATATCAATAACAACATTGTTACACAAATATTATCATAGACATGATAGATGACTGGATTTGAAACAAAAGCATACATATACTATACTAACCTTTCAGTAGTCCGGTGTAAGGTCGTGTCCCTCATATGCGAATTAATGATAAGTTTGATATCTTACATCGATTATTTTTCTAATCACTAGAACACTAATGGGTTACTTTTAGCATGTTTCATATCAAATCATCAGTTGTGGCATACTATATACATATTTTAATGATAAATACACTTTTATTTATTACATGGTATAATGTTATCGTTTAGAAAGCACATTTTTAGTTTATATTCAATAGATGCATGTATGTATATAAGCCAGTAATATCTTTGTTAGGAATAGAAAAAAAAGTTAAATCTGCCAACGAATCATGTATTTGTCAATGCAAAGTTTCTATTGTCAACGTGACCATTGAATATCTGGTTGGCAATTTCCATATAAATGTTCAATGCTAAAATTTTACCAGAAGAGATGCATAAACATAATACTTTCAGATGTTGAGTATATAATCAAAGGAGTCGTGTGCATCGCATATGTTTCATCTTAATGAAAGAAAACACAAATAATAATAATTTAACCTACAACACATGAAAATATACGTTTTCAACTTCTTGATAGTTGTGCTAACATGACCTAGACCCTTTTGATAGTAAGTCCATATTAAATGTATGCTATTTTTGAAGTTAAACAAAAACAATACATATTTAAACAGTCGATTACATACACATGTATGGTTCATGCAATAGTATCATCCTTCTTTGTTTGCTTCAACTGCTTTTAATGAAAATGATGGAGAGTAATTAATTTTGACTTATTATAAAAGGTATTGTAAGTTGTTTCATAAAACAGGACCCATCCCGCTTACAGCAAATGATTATATTGGGTATGTGTTGTGTATTACATATACTGTTATCATATTGGGTATGTGTTGTGTATTACATAGAATGTTATCATAGTGGGTATGTGTTGTGTATTGCATCTACTGTTATCATATTGAGTATGTGTTGTGTATTACATATATTGTTATCATATTGGGTATGTGTTGTGTATTACATCTACTGTTATGATATTGGGTATGTGTTGTGTATTACATATACTGTTATCATATTGGGTATGTGTTGTGTATTACATATATTGTTATCATATTGGGTATGTGTTGTGTATTACATCTACTGTTATCATATTGGGTATGTGTTGTGTATTACATATAATGTTATCATATTGGGTATGTGTTGTGTATTACATCTACTGTTATCATAGTGGGTATGTGCTGTGTATTACATATATTGTTATCATAGTGGGTATGTGTTGTCTATAACATCTACTGTTATCATTATGGGTATGTGTTGTGTATTACATCTACTGTTATTATATTGGGTATGTGCTGTGTATTACATCTACTGTTATCATATTGGGTATGTGTTGTGTATTACAGCTACTGTTATCATATTGGGTATGTGTTGTGTATTACATATATTGTTATCATATTGGGTATGTGTTGCGATTACATCTACTGTTATCATATTGGGTATGTGTTGTGTATTACATCTACTGTTATCATATTGAATATGTGCTGTGTATTACAACTACTGTTATTATATTGGGTATGTGCTGTGTATTACATCTACTGTTATTATATTGGGTATGTGTTGTGTATTATATCTACTGTTATCATATTGGATATGTGTTGTGTATTGCATCTACTGTTATCATATTGCGTATGTGTTGTGTATTACATCTACTGTTATCATATTGGGTATGTGTTGTGTATTACATCTACTGTTATCATATTGGGTATGTGTTGCGATTACATCTACTATTATCATATTGGGTATGTGTTGTGTATTACATCTACTATTATCATATTGGGTATGTGTTGTGTATTACATCTACTATTATCATATTGGGTATGTGTTGTGTATTACATCTACTGTTATCATATTGGATATGTGCTGTGTATTACATCTACTGTTATTATATTGGGTATGTGCTGTGTATTACATCTACTGTTATTATATTGGGTATGTGTTGTGCATTACATATACTGTTATCATATTGGATATGTGCTGTGTATTACATCTACTGTTATACGACAGTTAAGTTAAACTACAGTATACATCATTATTATATTAACTACATAGATCTTTGTTTCCTATAATATACATTACTCGTATGAATGTTACAAGTTAAACCGATGTACATAGTTGTGGATCTGAATGTCACACCCTTGCGGTCGCTAAATGTAAGGTAACGCTCTGATAGTAAATATCCTGTTAAAAATAACTGTTCTAATTTACAATATAGTGTATTGTGCTGCTGTTATTGTTCTTTTCGTATATTAATGATAATCACCGAAGAAATGTGCACGAAGTAATTTCGTCAATTCTTCTTTCTTTATTGCTTTCACAACTTCAGTTTCAGAAAGGTTCCTTTGTTTCTCTGTTTCTCTGTCCCAGATCCGTCTTTTACAATTCCTCTATGTTTACTCCTGAAAGAAGCAACACAATCAACGTATATGTTGCCGGCGCCAATGACGCCGGGTTGTCGAGAAAAAAAGCTGGGACTGACATGTTAGATCTAAATTAAGTGTTTATCAGAAAATATGCGAAAAAGCAGATACCAGGAATAATAATAAATAACAATAATTAAATGTTGAATCACTCGTTATATCAACGACTGCATCCTCCATTTGATCATCGTATTAAAGACTTAATGAAAAGCACTTATGTCATGAAATACGCGTATGCAGTTAGTAAAGTATTCAATTAAAGACTAGGAAATATAAGTTTTAATCATACATCTTAGGTTGGAGAGATGGGAGAAGCTAAATTAAAAGACAATTTTAGAATTATTTCCTAGTAGGTAAACGATATTCAATAACATTTAGAAACTTAGAGAACGCCCTGACAAATACCGAACCCCAAACTTGATATCGGCATGCATGTATTGCAAGTTGGTATATTAATACAAGTTGTATTGTATGAATATCGCTCAACTAATCAAAACTCATCGTTATCGATATAATTTATATTTCTTTATAACCTTTGGGGCTCTCATTCTACACTGACATTCCTTTTGATTCAGTAACTAAACGAGTTCCCGTTGTAGTAACCTGACAAAATACGTAGCCCACAGCTTACAACTTAACTATTGTTCAAAGCCACATTGTCTGCTACTTAACATGTTACAAAACGCCATAAAGCAAGTACATGTACACCACCTAGCGCGGCATACACGCCGCCAATCGTTTGATTGTTGTAAAACCTATACTTTGGAAGTTAATAGCCCCAATAACTTGTAAATGCAAGGTTACGTTCCAGGTTAAACGTTTATGGAAGGAAACTAAATACTAGTATAAACCACTGAGTTTGGTCCTATATCAGATGTATCATTATACCAATTCATGCTGAAGTTGTGTAAACAGTTGCATTGTTGTAGCCTTGTTACTTTAAAAAGCTATTGTCAAGGTTAAGTTCCAGGTTAAACCTTTTTTCAAATGAAAGAAACAAAATATATATCAGATAGTTATAGGCCTTTATTAGGCGTATTTACTGGATCATGCTGATTATAGGAGGTTTATCAATGATTGTTCAAAGATTACTCGACCATTATATGACCTTCTAGTAGGACACTCAACCACTAGTGTTAATCAGAAAGGAAGGAAAGGAAAGCCGAAACCAAAATCCTTCAACTGGACACATAGTAAGCAAATCGCATTCGATACACTGGTAGTATCGGATAATAATCTACTGAACTATGTCCTCACTACTGCACAACTTGATGTCACGGGCCGGCGATGGATTTCTGAGTTGTCAAACTACAACTTTAACATCAGGTATCGAAGTGGGAAACAAAATTCTGACGCAGATGATCTTTCTAGGCGGCATGATTCCGAGAAACATGAGAACATGTTCCCTGTGTTGCTTAAGGCTCTGTCTCATTCAACTACCGTGGAACAATCTGAAATGCATTTGGCGGAATGCCGTATTGACTCTAACACCACTAAGTTGTCAAACGATCAGTACGAGGACGTTTTAAGTGACACTTTCCTGGAAGCATCTGCCCTTAAACAACAATACTGAATTAAGGCACAATCACAAGATCAAACAATCGCATACTTCATCGATTGTTTGAAACGAGATCTTACGCCGTCAAAAACAAGGATGATTGACCTACGTCTGGATACACGGTATCTCTTTGGCACTGGCAAATACCATCTCGATGATGTTATCCTGTATCTCGATGATGGTATAGGTTAACAGAGGGTAAAACAGGACCGAGCCAACAGCTTATTTTACCAGAGCCACTAGGTGTTCTGGTATTTAATGCCTATCGTGATGCTTTAGGTCATCCAGGCATCCTTAGGACATTGTCTCTCATCAAATGTAGGTTTGTCTGGCCTGGCATGGAACAGTTGATCAGAAAAAGAGTTCAATAGTGCGACCGCATTATTCGACGAAAGACAAAACCATCAAGAGCGGCTGATCTCGTCAACATCACCTTACTTTCACCAATGGAACTTTTCTGTATGGACTATTTGACGTTGGAGAAGTCCAAGGGCGGCTTTGAAAATATACTAGTCATTACGGACCATTTATTAAGGTACGCCCAGGCTATTCCAACTAGGAATCAAACAGCGAATACGACTGCTCGGCTGTTGTTTGAACAATTCTTCGTTCACTGTGAATTCCTCGCAAAGCTGCATAGTGACGAGGGCGCTAACTTCGAATCAGGTGTAATAAGAAGCTGTGTAAACAAACCGGCATCAACAAAATCAAGACTACCCCATACCATCCCATGGGTAATGGCATGGCTGAGCGTTTCAACTTTAGGCTGCTCAACATTTTGGGAACATTCAGCTCTGAAAAGAAATCTGACTAGAAAGCAAATGTTCCTACATTGAGTCCCCATGCCTAGAACGTCGCTGTACACGACAGCACGGGTATGTCACCATTATATCTGAAGTTCGGGCGTCACCCATGATTAGCCATTGACGCGGCCATTGGTATGAAGTCTGATGCGGAAAAGGCATATTCATCAGAAGACTATGCAGAAAAGCTAAGAAAACGGATCGCCTTTTCTTATGAAAATCTACTGAGGAAACCGTAAAGAGCACAGAGCGCCACAAACGAGTTTATGATGCCAAGGTTCGTCACGCCTGCCTCCATGAAGATGATAGGGTGTTGGTAAGGAATATTGGCCTGAAATAAATAAATAAATTGGCAAACGAATGGGCAAGGGCGAACTATCTTAATATGAACTAGGTAATATCTATGTGACGGGCAAAACCACGACCAGACTTTGATTGCAGTAAAAACAGCAGAAACTCTAGATACTGTTTTTAACCGATCAGCTTTTAGTTAAATATGCATAATTATACATTTACCTGTTTCAGTGCTTTGTGTTTTGGTTGTTCCAAATTCTAACAAGTCATAACCACCATCGTCCGCCTGAATGTTTAGTTGCCTAAGTTTATAATTAATAAGTTATGCTATAATATATTTAAAATAGAAAGTATTTCTACATTATTAGGCTATAAAAGAACAAAATAACATAATTTTAATCAGCATTACACCGCAATGAATAATAGTACTAAATAACAGTATTACAATAAAACATACGTAGGTAGAATGTCTAAAGACATGACGCCAACCCAAATATAGAACAAGAGAAACATTTACTTTTCTGTAATAATTAAAATAGTGTACGTTTTTAAAACATAATAACAAATAAATCTTATCAAGTTGTTCACAAGCAAACGCAACTAAAAAAATATGTAAAGCCATTTGCGGATAATTCAACATGAATAACATGAATAACATCAAATCACCAGTATTGATACCATATTTCAGCTAAATAATTGATCTTACAAGATACATCCCTGTGTTTGACCGACATTAGCATATTAACATTGAAAAACTCTGTGAAATTACAATTCACTCTTGACGTACGTGGAAAACGTCACCAGGTACACCTATTTTCAAGTCTTAACCAAAGACATTATCCATCTACTATATCAACTGTTTTTTTAGTATCGACAAAACGTACAACAAGCATGTCTTAATAGCTCTCAACTTTTTAACATGGTGTATAGTTAATAAAATGATCACGACATACTCTATCATCCTTTCTCAAATCATTACTTTAAGCACATAACATACTATTCCTTTATAACAGTGTATGATACCACTATGCAAATCGTGTTAGTTTTCAATCATTCGACATTCCATTTTCACATATTTTTCTCTAACAAATTACTGATGTTGACCGCTTCGATCCATTTGCCCCTGAGTAGACACTTAGCTCCCTTGCATGTGACTGTATGATGATTCTTACACCATACAATGTAGGGGTGTGTTCTTCGGTTGGAGATATTTTATAATTGCCAATGGATATTGGTGCAGGTGAGAAAACCCTAGTGTGAGATTGGATGAACAGCGATTAGAGGACACTGACAGCAAAATGTGACACATTTGTGGGTGCTCAAAATGTGTATGAAATTAGGTGCAAACTGTTTAGTGAAATCCGAAAAGAGTACCTTGCCTGACACCACTCACATTTAAAAAATAACAAAGTCGGCTTTGTACCAGATTTTGTGGATTTGTATGAGCAGCAGTAACTGTATTTTACAAATTTCACCTATTGAACGGTTTAGCGTATACAATTTAACAATAACTGTATCTTTAACAATAAGCAGCTCTTTGAAAAATGTAAAGAACATAATTTGCTTTAACAACAAAAGAAATATAAAAAGATCGGACAGGGAAAGTAGCATTCAAGGAGGACAGTAAACCACAAAACACAGAAACAAACACGCAAACAGACAAACAAGAAGGAGTTGACTTTCAATTTGTAATTACTTTAACCCCAAAACTGCAGGGAGAGTAATACAAATATTTAGAAATGTTTAGATAAAAGAAATGTGAGGTTACGAAAGAATGCATTTATATTACATGTACAATGGACATTTATATATGCTTATACGGTTTTTAAAATATCGGGTAAACGTTTTATAAACAAGTTTAAAGTTCTCCGGCCTTGTTTTGTGTCCTGAACATGTTTATTTAAATCAAAATCAACACACAACAATATATATTTACAATTAACCCATTGCAATATCTGTGAAAAGCAAGAATAATATTTTATTTGATGACGTAGAAAACTTTGAACAGGTAAATTAATCCACAGGTAAATGTATTTATCAATTATCTGACAATAGCTGTGCAGCTATACAATTCAGATTGAAGTCACCAGGTCGATAGTTTATTTAACTGCCAGTATATTCATCCGATACTACACATAGTAAATACGACCAATCGGAAATATCCCATGTTGGAAAATGCTCGAAACAAGAAAATATGTTGCCAGTTGTGTATCCGAAGGTTTTATTAAAACTAGACATGCTTACCATCTTCAAACTAGATACCAAAACAGAAATGTGATACAGGTCAATCCAATGAAAATCCACTCCACGTGCTATACATTTAATAATCGGTCATGCATTTTAGGAAATAATAAGTTAGTCTAACTTACGGTGATTATCTTGGATAACGGGAAGCAATACTAAACTAGTATGCAGGGGACAATCCAAAGGACGTGTTGACCAGTTTTTGTTAACACAAGGAACGCGATTGCAGACACCAAGTTAGTTTTTGCATTTCTCCATACAACTTTTTTTTTTTAAATTTCATTTAGTTCGTCTATTAGTAAGATATCTGACAGTTTGCCAGTATAATTAAACAAGTAATACAAAAATGAGATATAGGGTCCTATAGAAACCACAGCGTCCGAGCGCAAAGGCATCGTACGTCCACTCTGTACTGCAAACAAGGACTTGAAAATACAATGAAAGAGACAAAAACAACAGAAAGGGTGGTGAAGACAGGGTTACCGACTTGGAACTGTCAGTAGGCAATAAGGCCCACTTGTTAGCTTGAATCGATTTTATATGCGCACAATCCTCGCTATTATTCTGTCTTCAGCGCCCAAATAGACAAGACATTGTAAACAAAACTAAATCCCATCAAAAGGAATTCTCTAACAATGAAGTCCACATCCTGAGAAACTAACTAAAGAAACACAATGTCATACAAAATAATAAAACATCTCAGGTTGTATCCAGAATCGTACTGAACAACCGTAGTAGTTGCAGCTAAAGAGAAAACCAATACCTTCCTGAATCTAGCTTCTGTGACTTTTCTTTCCGCCGCATAATCCATACGATACATACAATACTTGCAATACATGCAAGTCCACAGCCAACTCCTATTCCAATGTAAAGACCGACGTTTTCTGCAGAAAGACAATACTTATACTGTCATGTGTGAGAATGAATATGAACATATATGGTATGACATATGTTGTGTTGAAAACCGTTGTTAATTAACGTATTCCAAACCACATATACTAATTAACATAATGGTATGCGATGTCTGTAATTTGCAGCTCAAATATATATTGAATTGCGGAACTGATTTATGTTCATTTTTTAAGCATAGTAATTTGGTGATTCTGAAAATAAATGTCGAAATATGTATGAACAATGTGTTAGCTTAGAGAAAGATTGGTGCACGCATTTAATAATTTAAAACGGTGGACGCAATTCTATTCGAATATATCAAAAAGCATTCTAACGGATACAGTATACCAGAAACAGTAATATTCCCAAACCAGTAAGACATACATTTGGGAACAGTGAGTTTTCTTAGAGGTTATTACTGACTCGGTAATATGATCTCCGGAGAGCATAGATATATCAATAGTTGTCGATTTAAAGCGCTTATAATACGATCGTTTTCTTTAGGAAAATCAAATCAGGCTCTGTATTCGAATAGACCGAGAAATGACCAAAATACCATAACATATTCGAGGAACTAAAATTTACAAAACAATCATAAATATGTTGTATGCATTAGGCTTAGTGTCAGGCTAAATCTGAAACTAAACTCTAATATAATGCAGAACAGCAAATATGTACGATTGAAAAACTAGAAATCTTGCAAGAAATCGAATCCTGCCTTGTTAAAGTACATACTTATATAGACTTTAAAATAACATACCACCACATTTGGAATAGATAATAAGAAACGTAATTACCTTCTGGATCATTTGTGTTATCATTTGTATTTAAAAGAGAAAAGACAATTACTAAGCTTTCGGCCATGCACTTATTAGTGTTATTTATACATGATCTAAAACAATCAGATACAAATTTTTGCACAAATTATTATTATATAGAGAGAAAATAATAAATGGGTATTTTCATATCACAACCTATATCAGGCCTGAGACACCATATCAGCCTGAGATTTAGCTCGAGAACTGATATGGGTCGAGGGCCTGGTATAGGGTGTTATATGCAAATAAACATTGTTTATTCTATTTATCATATACTTCAGTAATGACGTTTTTAAACTTCCACGTCAGCTAACTTACTACGCTGTTTTGCAGGGAGAAAAAAAGCATGTTATTAATAGATCTAGTACATTATGATGTGTTCATGTCTCGCTTAAGTGCAAACGACATTTAATTTCTTCCGAAACTTGATATGTAATGAAGGCCATTGAATTTAAGATTGCCTAATTAAGAAAATGAATGGTCAAGTGTCTCTTTAATCCAAAACAGTAAGTGTCTATTTAATCCAAACAAGGAAGTGTCTCTTTAACCCAAATGTTAATTGTCCTTTCAGTCCAAATTAATTTCCAATATTTCCAATATTAGTCCAAATATCCAATGTCACTGTTATTATGAATGAGCACAATAATAAGTAAATCCTCTCACAAATATATTTTATATTTTTCAAATTCATTCAATTCGAAATTAACGTTTTACTAAATAGAACTCAACTGCTGAGCTGCTAGGCAACAACATTTAAACGCACACATTATGTTGCTTTGAGGAATGCCGTTTCGTGCATTTAAAAGAACGCATAATTTTGTTTATAAACGCTGAATATATTCAAGAACGCGAATGATTTGCATTTAAAACATGCATCTATAAAAATGAAATGCAAACAGAATGCAAACGGAGCGTAAACGTTCGGAACTCAAACGAAACGCAAGCGAAATGCAGTTTTGGGGTACTTGAACGCAACTAGGTCTGTATAGCTCGAGCGAGATGCGATTTACAAATATTGACCTTAGTCGGGTACACAATCACCTGGTTGAATAAATCGAGTTTATTTGGTATTTATCAGTGTTGTGGGTGAGTTATGTTTCATTTTATTCCCTTTGGTGTGATAAATTATTGACTATTTAAATCTTTGTTCGGAAGTAAATTGTTGTGATTTCTTCTGAAAATCTGCCGTAAAAACGTTAAATAAGTTAAACGTGTATTGCTGTTGTTTTTCGCCAGAATTCAACGGAGAGTGTTATCTTGTTATTGTCATGATTTTATACGGATTTGTATTGTACAATAGTTGACACAAATTGATATGAAACATAATTATACATATTTCTATATAGAAATAACTACAAATTGTAGCAAATTAAAAGCATATACATACATATAGATTCTTTGTTTCCTCCAATGTACAGGAAAGCATATACATATAATTATATCATATTACACAATTACAAAATGTATCATAAACAAAAGTTAATATATATATATACTTATATAGAACAATAATATATATATCAAATAATACATATTGCATTACCGAATATTTTCCAATCTGACTCAATTAGTTACGAGTATAGAGTTTTAATAATACTATTTAAACAACCCATATATGGACATGTATTACCATATGCATGACTCTTGACGAAACGAGACACAAGATGACACAATAGTACAATATACTCAGTTTAAATTAGTATAAAATACATATTAAATGATTGCGCATCTATCCTATAAACAAAAATATAGAGTTTTAAAACATAGTGTGAACAAGTTACTATAATCGAATTAAGCCAAAACTATTTTGGGGGCACCATGAGTTAAACGGTTGAATTGGTGAGACAGGGAAGGGAATCAAGCATGTTAGTAACCTGGAGAGATGCGCACTACGATTGAATTGTTGAAAGGCAAACCAGCGGATGAAGCAGCTAAATACAGAAAGTTATTTTTAGAACACATCAAATCGTCAACTGACTATGGTTTAGAAACACTGTCTGAAGATAATCAGCAGCTTAGGCTTGTTATATGCGTTATTTTTTATTTATATAAATTTACAAGTCCTGTTATTTTGCATTTCGTACTATTTCTATAGATGAAGGTGTTTGTAGATCTGCATGCAATGTCTAAAAAGACAGAGACTGGATTTATAGACTGAGGCTAATGAATATTGACTTAAATTATAGTTCAGGTATCCATATTGTCAACCCTTTTGTGTTTGTGATGTCATCTCTTGCTTTTTATTCATATAAAATAATAATGTATATCTGTATAGTTGTTTGTTTCTCTGTGTGTTTGTGATTGACTGTCGTCCTTGAATGCTACATTTCCTGTATCTACTTCAAGTTCTGTAGAAATCATTCTAAATGTACTTTAATTTCAAGAAACAGTGTCAAGAATATGGGTGCGATAATTTACAATCCTTTTATGAGAACAAGCGCCTTTATTGTGTGCATAAAACACTCATGGCATAATAAACACTGAATACCTTTTTTATTTGACGGATATACATTTGTTTAATGCCTAACTAAGAGCTGTATTGTACTGGTACGAAATATCTGGTGCTACTCTACTTCTAGTCATTGGTACAATGGTCCATATATGCATTGGCACCAACTAGGTTGTTCTGCACATTTTCTGTTAGTTTAGGATTATACTGTGAAGCATCTCTTTCTTAAAAGTGCAATTTTGTCCAAGTTATCCTCATACTTTTCATAGATTTAGCGGGTAATATTTATTTAAATGAAATATGATTTAATGTATTATTCGTTTATATTACAATGGGTATAATTGCTTTTCTATTGAAAAACACACAAGACGTATTGAACAACACCGTAATAATTAATTTAAAAATCATAAATACCTGCCTGTTGTTTATGTTGTGAGTTCCACTCAGTATTAACTTCAAACAACAAACGCATATATAAATCTCATTCGCTAATGATGTATGCTTACTTGACACCGAAACACACTTTCCTCCAACTGCGTCACCATTGTCGTCAATGAAACCTGTGATGCACTTGCACGTGTACTGGTCGGTGGTGGTATTATCGTACATGCAGTCAGCAAACAGATCGATGCAAGGAGTACTACTAACTAGTGGGTGACAAGATGCACCAAGATCTATAACTATAAAAGTTGTTTTGCCACTCAATGTGTCTTATCAAATTATATGTAAAAGGTAAATTTTCAATTGTAAAACAGTTTGCGAAAACAAACTGCGATATAAAGTAAATGTTTAACGTAAATGTTTTAGTTCTCTGAAAACAACGTGTTATGGAGGAAGAATCAACGTTACAGCAGTAATTTGTTCCAGGATATATTAATGTTATTAAAGACACAAGCATTCGTTATTCTAGCAATCGTTTACAATAAGGATTATTGTCATTCAGGTTATCGCTAAGTTTTATATTGTTTGGTGTTGAACATCTAACAACTCATTATGAACAGTTCATTGTTGTTTATGTTCATTTCAATAGCTACAATAACGCTTATAGGCTATTCAGATAAGAAGGCTGTGCTTCTTTTCTTCGACCTAAACATATATATAACCGATTCATAAAGTCTATATAATTATGTGAATTTAGAGGACCGGTACACATTCGGTTGGAGAAGGATTACATAAGAGCCTATAGTATATCTCCATAACAAATAAATGAATAAATAAAGAGTTCTCCACATTGACTCGAAGAATATTAAGGCTATATTAAATGTTTACCACTCACCATGTTTTCCGTAGCATCGGAGGACATGTTAATTGTTGTTATTTTATTATTTGGGGAGAGCTGAAAAGCTGAATGTTTTCTCTGAAGAGAAATGCATGTACGTATGCGGCCTGACGTCATATTCCGAAATCACTTTGGTAAGAATCGGACTCAAACGTTAAGGGGAGAAATATTACGGAATGGGTCGAATAAAGCCGAGAACGCTGTACTTCGAAATCGGATAAAAAAAAAAGGATATCCGGAGGATATTTTATAAACACGGAAATGATGGAAGACAACCAATGTTTTCTCTCTTGTTTTTGTTTGTTGCTTCAAAGGGATCACCCTTTCAATATTTATTGGCTGATTAAGTTCACCAGTAGAGGCTATAAAACGGCGAATGCTTCATCGGCATTCCGGAGAATAATAATAAATTATTTATTTTTTAGCAGGTGGCCTTCTGTAGAAACAAACAGTAAGCAAAATATATATCGTAAATAAACAACACAATAGTACATAACCTCGTCAATGCACCCAATGACAAAAATACAAATACAATTCCACTGAGGACAGACACCCGTTCGTTTACACAATGGCAGTTTGTAGGGACAATTTATACTTATAATTAAATGAATTAACAGAAGACGATAAACGTTTAGTCACCAAAATTCCTAATTACTCACTTTTGTATCTTAACTAATTTTCTGATTTTAAATATATTGAAGAATAGTTTTGTGATAAGTATTTTGTTTTGACCCATAGTTTGTAAAACACTTATTTTTTGTTTCAGTTGTTACATATTTTCAGATTTACCCTCCGTTTATATGAAAACATAAAATACGCTGATAAAACACATAACATGAATCGAAGCCCACTTAAAAATATAAACCTCATAAAGTTGGTATGAAATAATATAAAAAAATAACATTTTGACCTATTTTTGAAGATTTTCCGTCTATAAGAAAATGAAACATGGATACTCCTAAATTACCTCCCTTTTAATTGAATATCGTTTGAAATTCAAGTAACTGTAATTTAGCGTTTACATTAAATATTTCGAAAGATATTTTGCAAACGCATTATTTTTTGTAGTGGTAAATTAAATGCTAGTCAAACATGATGTCAGGAACATCGAAAGCTGCATTAATTCGAAGTGCTTAACCAAATCCTGTATACCCAGTTATATAAGTGTTATAACGTATTTCTAAAAGAACACATCGATTTGAAAACTTTACATTATGTTCTTGCAATCAGAGTAGACCATTTACACGCGTTATTACGCAGTTTAACTCTAATCTAGCGCGAAATATACAAAACAATGAGAATATTATTGACATTTTTTTAGGAATTTTGACTAGTATATTGTACCAAATTTGAAAACTAAAAAAACTGACAGCTTTGTCATATGTATTTCAGGTCCACAGAATACAATGTCTGTCTAATATATTGTTGTCTTTATGAAAATCTCTAGGGTAAAACACGCATGTATTACGGATTCGCGAATATAACTAACACGTCTGAGTTCGTCTTTAGTTTAAACTTATTTATTTTACAACATTTGTAAAGAAAGCTCTTAAAACTTATTTTAATCACTCCCGATGTCTTCCTGGTTAGAACCAGTCCTAAGCAAATGCAAATAAAGTGTCATGGACACAACACACATGGCAATGAGTTAGTCTTTGTGATTGTCAAAATCGTTATAAGTATATGCAAACCTCAGATATAACGTTACGATTTTAAAAGACCCGACGTGTTGGTTATATATTTGAACGTCCTGCAGAGTTTTCTATATCAGCTATTCGGTGTAAACAAAGTAGGAGTTACACATACTGACCCAGTTGCGTTCAAGTGCCCCAAATAAATGCAGAATGAACGCTGAACGAACGGCAAATGAACGCAGAATGGACGCAGAACGAACGCAGAATGAACGTTGTATGATCTATATTTTAAAAATGCATTTCGTTCGTTTCGTTCGTTTCGTTCGTTTTCAGCATTCAGCGTTTTAAAAAACGAACGATGAATGCATTTTTTAAAATGCTAAACGCTGAAAACGAACGCAACGAACAAAACGAACGCAACGAAACGAACGAAACGAACGTAAATGCATTTCGCTATTTCGGATAACTTTCAATATTATCCTTGTGAGAACATAACTGAAGTCTCGATTTAAACGAAGTGCGTTTTGCAGTATTTTAATATCAAAAAGTACACTGTGTAAATGGTGTTTTTTAAGCACGATTACACACTTTCATTTTTACTGATTTAAAATAGGAAATGTATTTATTATGTAGCACAAACTTTATATTATATATTATTTCATTATAAAACTGAAATAATGTTGATAAAATCAGACGGCATATTTTTATATAGTGTCAAGTATGTTAAATTGTTCATGAAAATAACATAAACCCGGTAGAAAACAGAATAATCATCAATGTGCACCACCAAATAATGTCAACCAAAGGACACATTCTTCAATATGATCACAAACATTAGTCGCCGACTTGTGGTAAGAATCGCATGACTCATATCATGCGTAGTTAAATCGTCAGAAATGTTGCGTTTGGTAAACGCTGAACGAACGAACATAAATGCATTTTCTCCGTTTGTGCATTTAAACGCACACATTATGTTGCGTTCGTTCCGTGCATTTAAATGAACGCATAGTTTCGTTTATTAACGCTGAATGCATTCAAAAACGCAAATGATTTGCATTTTAAAAAAATGCATTCATGAAAATGAAATGCAAACGGAATGCAAACGGAGCGCAAACGGAACGCAAACGAAACGCAAACGGAATGCATTTTTGGGGGTACTTGAACGTAACTGGGTCTGTATCAGATTCGTAATATCATATACGGGTCAGATTGTGGTTTTAAACTTTTTTTGTTGTTGTTTAAAACGGATATACAAAAATGATATTTATTGCGTTTACTGAATATAAACCCTTTTATTGGACGGGACTCATCACTAGACACCAAGTTGAAAAACAACACATGGTCAAACAACATGATGTCTAACAATGACTTACAGCTATTTTTATAAATTCTCCTCATCCCCTATCTCCCCAAACACCTCACCACCACCACCACTCCGCCCAATAAACTAAGAATAACCTGTTTATAGTACGTAAGCCCATCAACTAACAAACCGAATACTTTCAAACTGAAAAGGGTACCTTTGTTGCATCGTTTCCGAAAATGAACAGCATGCTCTTTTGTTACCCGGAACAACCAAAACAGACGAATAGTTGAAAAATAAACAAAATTTGGCGAGGTATGGTGGGTTTGCCCGGGTAATGTTCCTGATATAACCAGAAGCTTCAACGCATTTAATTTCAGCGAGGCACGCGGTTCTACAGTGATCCGTATCTTCGGTAGTTTGAAAACTAGCGTATGAGTTTGAATAATCTCCAATCATTGAAGTATTCAGTTCATCGGTTGTACACCACTCATCTGAAATTAAAGACATTTTAATTATTTGGTCATATTTGGTAAACACGACAACACGTAAAATATTAGTATCATACATACAACATAAATTGATTGCACTTTACCTAAGTACTTCATATGAACTATTTATTTGATTTAACAATTTTCCCTACTGACGGCGGTCCATCGGATAATCACAGGTCGACGTCCGTTTTAGGGGAAAAGAAGGTGAAATCGGTCTCACCTTCGTGAAGGTCAACACAGTGGTGTCCGAGGTGTATACAAGATGTATCTGTTTCAGACTATTTCCATTTTCGAAAAAAAAAGCTGAACGTGCGTCCTAGCAAAATATCTTTAGATCTTAATCTACATTACGTATATATGCTGTTTCTGGTATGTTTACATTTTTGTCAGGTGATGTGCACGCTAGCGATTTAGGGTCGCGAACACTAGTGATGTTTTATATTATTTAGCATTTTTTAGAATGCTTAACTTGTTTTATAACCAGCAATGATTATTTGCATGCAATTTATTCTCGTTTAATTATTTGCGTTTCCGATTGTTTGTTCGTAAACATTACTTTTGTTTTCTTTCTGTCCGTTGCAAATCGGACAAGTCGATAATACATCCACTACGAATAACTTATCACAACCTTGTCGTAATTTGACAACTACCTAGAAAATTGTTTTCCTTTAAAACAATCTCTACGCTTGTAATATATGAAATATACATATTGCTCTTGTATATTTTAAAGGGAGTACATCAGGCTTTTCATGGAGGTCTAAGTGTCCGACTCAAAATTGATAAATATTAACATTTTCTATTCTACATGGCCAAAACATAATGAATGAGCCTAAAAATGATCCCTGTTTTGCAAAGAAATTGATTCAGCAAAGTAATATGTGCTATCCTAGGTGACGCACCATGGTTAATTTCAGCATTTTACGTCTGATTCCGTCCTAGCTATATGGTGTATTTAAAGTTTAGACATTAACAACATTGTTCTAACAGCATATTTTAATTTATATAAGTGTTTTATCATGAAATGGAACATTTTTGTAATTTAAGATGTTTCTAGAAAACCCCTGATGTACCCCCTTTAAAACGTCAAACACATTTAATAAAGCCAATGTAAACTAAGACAAAAGATGCAGATGGTCATACACTATTCAAATAAGAAAAGCAATAGTATATAGTGTATCTTGTAGTATTTCGAACCGTCAATTTTGTTTTCGGCTGGTTGTAGGCTAGAAGTGGGGTTATTATACAATAATACCTTGAAGAGAAACATTCCAGCATCCCACTCCTACGCATATTTAATCGTTCGTTTACGCACCGTGTATATATTCTTTGTAATCGTCCGTTTACGCATACATTTATTTACGTCTTCATTGTATCACGGCTGGTAATCAGTGGAGCTACCTCCATTTGGAGGTATATGCTCCATCGCACTTCCGAGGTACTTCCAACGCCAAAAATAAAGGTATACAAGGTGAGAATGCTTTGATATGTCTTCGTTAATGTTTTATTTGCCTTGATATCAAAAATCTTGGAATGCAGTTCCGTGTGGTTATGTTTAAGCTTTGCACACGACCCAAACATTTCCTAGATGCCTAATTTGACGTCAGGAACTTTTAGCCCGTTTGAACTTTGACATTTTTTCAACTTGATTGTCGCCACCGAGGTTTTTCTCCACTGTTTTGCCTATTTACGCTACATATCGACATGAACACATCAAATATCAACCATTTGGTATCCGTATATTGCCTGTTGACAAAATAATTAAAACGGAAAACGTTTCTGGGGAAGAAATATGCGATTCATTAAAAGATATAGCTCCAGTGCCAGAGCGATATGTCCAATGCAATGGAGATAGCACCAATGACAATTTATGAGGATGTCATTGTTTACCATTGCGTATAACATTGCACTTGGTTAAAACACAGTGTGCGTTGCTAAATCATCAACTTGTCAAAGTGTCTGTAATATGTATAATGTCCTTCGGCTCATGTTAACACAGTTGCATACAAGTATCTTGTATTCAGGTCCGTACAATTTACATACCTCTGCTAATTATTCGAAACAAGTTATAACTAAAACAATTCGTAATTTACTACATATGGATAAAAATATCGGACAGGCAAAGCAGCATTCAAGGACGACAGTCAACCACAAAACCCAAAAACAAACACGCAAACAGACAAACGAAAAGGCAAAAGTAATAAAAAATGCTAACGGCATCACAAACACAAAAGGGTTGACAATAGGGCTACCGCCTTGGAACGGTCAGTGGAAAAATAGGCCACTGGGGGTTTAAACCGGTTCTAGGGTGCACCAAACCTCACACTTACCCTACTGTCATCCCATTAAAACAGGACAGTGTAAATAAAGAAATCCCCGCCTTGATCTAATCTCTAACCAACAAGGCAGCATCAAAATAATTATAGGCAATATAAGTAAAACACAAATATGCTCGAGTAAATATAATACAAAAAATCAATAGCCTAGAAAGCCACAATGAAGGTACTCAATGACTTTGCAGAAGCCAGAGCAGTAAGAGAATACACCATTAAGGGTACGACAAGAAAGATGATAGACAAACATCAAACGCCATCGTCCCAATGGGATTTAGGTAGGCGTCATCATAGGGTCCCAGCCTGTCCGGTCATCGTACAATTAAAGAGGAATGCATAGTGGCGGACTGTAAAAGGGTCCACCACCAAGCATGCAGTACGTTGCAAAATTATAGGGTCATAACCTCTTTTGATAAACTTTTTAACAAGTTTAACAAAGATAGTATGAAAGTGATCATGACCAAGAACCTTACGAAGCGTATGAATCACATCACCATAGAAGTCAGGTTGTGATAGTCCTTGTCGCAGAAGTGTCCTTAAATTACATTTATATTTGGAAAGAAGATCAGGGTTACGATAATTAAATTTTGCAAAGGTTTTACGAAGTTTATGGTAACGGTAACCCTGATTGAGTAACTTTTTAGTTATACAAAGATTACGAATATTAATGTCTTCAACTCGAGTACAAGCTCTAGAAAAACGAATAAGTTGAGACAGATACACCCCATAAGAAGTTGCTAGAGAAACATCCCCATCCAAGTGGGGATAATTAACAATATCAAAATTAAAATCATCTCTCTTGTCATAGATTTTGCTAATTATTTTACCATTTTTAATCGAGAGATCTAAATCAAGAAAAGAAGCGTTATTATCAGATATATTTTCTTTATTAAGTCCAAGTTCTTTAGGATAGATATTATCAACCATAGTTGGAAAGAAAGTGTTGTCAATGTTCAGTATGTCATCCAGATACCGAGAGGTGTCATTAAAAGCTTCAATAACATCTGCCTGGGTATCTGGTGAAAGACTCAACATGAAATCTCTTTCATAGCAAAATAAAAACAAATCTGCGACAAGTGGTGCACAGTTCGTACCCATAGGGATACCAACAATTTGTCTATAAACGATAGTACCATACCTGACGAAAATATTAACTATACATTTTGGAGAAAAGCGTACTTGCTATATGCAATGTCCTTGGTCCCGTCACTTCAGTATTTTATCCTCAACCTATATACTAGTAAAATACATAACAGAGATATGGTGCTTGTCATATATGGTTGTGTAAAGATGAATTAATATGTACGCCAGATTTAAAAGCTTTTGGTCAAATGTTGTTTGAAATATGCATGTACATTCAATATTTTAACTGAAACATCTAAGAATAAATGAATATAATGTAGAATAAATACAATACAGAGTTACGGTTCTTGTCATATAGCATTGAATTATGATAATGAACAAGCGTGCCAAGTTTCAACACATTCGAACAACTATTTTTGAGAAATGAGGGAAAACAAAAGAAAATAACCAAAACGTCAAAATGCGCAAACGGACAGACGGAACGACGTAGATAGACGGAAATCACTTAACTATAAAATAAAGTATTTGGAATGATTTAGTATCAGGAGCATGCTTTCAAATGCATCAAATGATTTTTTAAAAATGATCTCCAGAAAGAGTTCAGTGTATGGTCCAATCTTTCGGTCAAGATCTTGACTATAGAGTTCCGTGCGGGAAAGGCCGGAAAATGAATCCCCAAATGAGAGAGTTCATGAGCGCTTATCGAAACTTAACTTAAATACTGTTTCAAGCATTATGAAAACGAAAACAATTGTTCAGAGTAAAGAAAAACATATCGTTCTAAAGGCAGATCGAAATATCTTTGGGCACGTGGTTATTATGACTCAAAGCAGCATCTGAACATGCGTGAGGCCATAACGTAATGCACGTTATGAAGAGTCCTATAAGTAGTGTTCAAAGCAAGTCCAGCCCCATAAGGTATATATAGTAGGTCAGTGGATGGAAGAGCAACATTAAAGTGAACCGGGTCACAACGATTTATTTGTAACTCGTAGAGAAGAATGCTTACATTTGACAAAGGATAAAACCAACGGTGTTGAGGAATTGAAATCAACTCGGAAAGAAGCTGACGTCTTCATGCAAATGTGGTAAACATAATATAAGTAGATACAAATGTCGAACAGGAAATGTAGGGTTCTATACTATTGATTTTATGAATATTGAGTTCTGCTCAACCCGGGGTTAGGGGGTGTGAACGGTAGCAAGCATATTTCACTACCGTTCATGAACAATCAAACCTAGACTGCAATATTTCGTATTTATCGTGTTCGGTCGTTTCCAAAGGTCATACTATTTTATATAGCATAGTAGCGGTGCTTGTGCAGCGTGTCGGCAGTAAAACGTCTCCCCGCGCTTGCAATCAGGACTTTTATTCATTCCATCTTTGGGAATCGCTGAGCCCGATACTTATATTTAGATATCGGTGATACATTTTCAAATGTCTATGTTTTCTTACTTACATTTCGATTCGGTGTTTCCACTACTCCGGCCGATAAAGGCTCTGGGTATTGTTTAACATCTCAAATGATATTTTGTCTGCTTTTTAATCTAGTATTTTGACTGTTACTTGTGATGCGCAGACTTCATAACCGCTGCTCCGAACTAAGTTGCATTTTGTTTATTTCGCTCTTCGGGCCATAGCATTTTGTTAGATACTGGGACCATACGCCGCTGGAAATGGAATAATGCAGTAAATATAGCATGTCCACCGCCATATGCACGCCATCTTCGGGATGGTTAACATTCTGTACTATTGATCTTATGAATATTCAGTTCTGCTCAACCCGGGGATAGGGGGCGTGAACGGTAGCAAGCATAGTTCACTACCGTTCATGAACAGTCTCAATCAAACCGAGACTGCAATATTTTGTAATTATCGTGTTTGGTCGTGTTCGGTCATTAAATTAAACTTCGAGTTCGTTCATATTGAAATTAAATTATATATATATTATATATTGGTTAATTCCGAACACTATCCTCTTTTTGTTGCAGAACGTATATAACAGCCTCCGTTTTTTTTTTGCCGCGACCGTTTTGGCAAAAACAGCAAGTAATTCCAAAGACGATAGGGCGCTTTCGCCTATATAAAAAGAAATTACATATCAAATGATTGTAAAATTATATTCTATTTCATCGTCTACACTTAAATGTTGGAGAAATTTGACGCGAAGTTAACCTCTCCCATGGGAAAAGCCTATTTTCCCATGGGAGGTCCTTTATATTCCTATGGGAAATGATTTGGGCAATATTCCACAAGGGAAAAATAAAAAGTATTTATCTTTCAATATAATGTCAAAAAGGTATGCGGCGTTCATATTTATGGTAGCTATATGACGAAGTTTTACAGCAATACGAGCACTTTTGTATTTTCCCATGGAAAAACAAATCTTTATAACTATAACAACATTTCAAAGCCTGGAAACATCTTCCATTGAAGTGTTGACAATATTATATGCCCTCATTTTTATAATTTGATTAATGAAATAAAATCTTTCCCAAAAGAAATTTGGAAATTTCTCCCCAAGTGTTTTGTGAAAATTCTCCCATTTTCTGATTTGGAAAATTCTCTGATATTTTTAAGGAAATGAAAAGAACTTGTTTCCCACTGCTAAACCTAAAAAGACTATAACAAAATATGCCAAAGGCTTTGTGATTCGTCCTGAACATTGTTATGTGACTTGTGCATAGCATGCTAGTTATTGAGTTATTTATTGATACTGAATATCCACCGTTTTTTTTGTCTTTTTTTCCGTTCCAGTTTTGGGCAAAAACAGCAAGTCGTTCCAAATAAGCTCAGTTGCATTACCTATATCATATGAAATGTCATCTCAAATGTAAAATAATATCATTTAAAAAAAACAACATGGGAACCCTGTTTCCCCACATTGTTTTGGAAAACTATTTCATTCGTTTTCATTCAGCTTATATCCTTTCAATATAAGGCTTTTTAAAGACAAAGTCACAGTGACCTTACGTTTTGACTAGTTAAAATTTCTCTCAATATATACAATTTGTATCTTATAGATCCCTCGTTACAGAAGTTGCTTATTATGAATTTAATTCTCTCAAAAATCTTGCATACTATATAATTTCTAACCATGATTCTAAATTCATTGAATAAGTGTTCTCTCTCTCGCCTCAATCCCTTTAAACGGTACGCGATTGCAATGTATGGAGTGGATATCCGCCATTGTATTTTGTCATTTTTTGAACTTGCATTATGACAAAATGCAATATGCCTTATTAAATTTCTAAATTCTAGATTTGTAATTTCCTAATTTCTTAAAAGCTAAATACATTACTTGTGCCTTCGTTAAATTGTCAAATATTGCTTTTTTTGCATTGATTCATTTTTGCATTGTTTCATTTTTGCATTCTTAGAGGGCGTGAGCGGTAGGTAGCATATTTCACTGCCGCTCATGAACAGTCTCAACCAAACCGAGACTGCTCGGCCGTTTCCAAAGGTCCATTGTCATACTCCTTTTTGTATTGTTGCTTTTTTTGCTTTTTTGCATTGTTTCATGTTTGCATTGTTACATTTGACATTCAATTGTCCTCGGTTTCATTATTCCACGTGTAACGTTTTAAAATAATATTTTCTTCTTCACAAATAATTATCGATGCTGTACACCATTTTATGATTTCTTATCAGACTAGAAATACACAATTTAATGCATTCGGACTGTTAAGGAACGACAACTTTGCGTTAAGATTTACTACAGACATAATAATAGTGTCTGCCTTACGAAAGGTTGTGGGTAAAAGCCGGAGGTATGTACATTCCGAAATATAAGGTGGGTGGGTCGGTGGGAGGTATAATTGAGCTGTGATAATTATTGTTCTCAGACATCGCTCGAGATGTTATTAACTTTAGGCAGACCTAATAAAAACAAGTGTTATAATGTCTGTGCTATAGACTAACATAAAATCATATTATTAGTTTAACAAACCTATCCCCGACGCATTTTTTGAGATACATTATCAAAGACGTGTTCGGAAGCGATGTTGCTAAAACAAAACAAACTTCATTGAATTAGGATAATTATAAAATAACAAAATGTAGTCTTTGATGAAAATAAGTGTATGCCCAATGTATAGTATTATAAAGAGATGTTTATGGTGCGTAGTTAATCTCTTCTACTCGCGAATTTATGAACGGCCTTTGATAGTTTATATTTCATTTAAATATAATGGTAATCTAATTAATTACTGTGCAAATGTGCATGCAATGCATGTTATTATTATTTTAAAAAAGTTCAATTACATCGAAATCAATATTTTATAGACAAGATGTCCATAGATCAACAACTGTTTGCCAAGGATAATCTGTTTACTACTGGTATACATATTGCTGATTAATCATGGATGTCTGCTGTGTTAAGATGCGTGAATGCCACTTGAAATCTGCCTTAGTGTGTTTTTTTTTGGTATCCTGCAGGCGAAAAATCAAAATACCAATCCATCATTTGGAAATGTCTTGGGTCATTTACGGAGACCACAAATTGGCACAATCGTAAAGTAGCACATATTTTTACGAAATTAACAAGATAACCAGTCGTAAAAAGCATTAAGCATGGTGGTTTGCAAGTAGAATGAGGTAAAACAAAAAGTAAAAACCTTTCTCGAACTCATACAAAAGTGCATCGGAACTCATCGCAGACTTAAACATTCGGATCATTCACTATTTATATCAAATCACGGAAATAAACGAGATTAGTCCGATTTCATTCGTGTCAAACCCGAAAAACCTTGGTAATTTGCGGAAATGTTACGGAAATTATAACAAAATGACAAGACGTTATTGACTTACGTCATCGTCGTAGGTCATCACACATTATGACGTATTGTATATTTGTAAACAATTAGTGAGAACATGCGTTTGCACGTTAGCACATATCTGTCTTTCTTTCTTCCGATGTTATTTTACACATATTTATTTCTTGATTATCACTTCAGAATTGGTTTACCGGCACATAACTGTCAAGGACCAATGGATGTCAAGAGGGAGATACGGTTCCAAGGGGCGGTTGTTCCTTGGTTTGGGAGTCAAGGTTAGCGGTGTGGGTGGGTGAGGGGACAGGAAACCCGAACAGGTATGTGGTTGTAGTCATCGTACAATATAAAACCATTTATTTAAGTCACATAATACTTATTTATCTTATTTTTAACACATATTTGAACGCACATTTCAATGTCACAGAAGTAGAAACTCTTGCGTTTTTGGGTGGAGATGGAAAGGTGAACTAAATTTTATAAAAAGAAATCTCTAACAAAAAGAAATTGGACGACTTTTCATAATACGTGAGAATGTAGGATGTATGCGTGTGAGCGTAATTTAACACAAAATTGCGTGAGACATGACAGGTATGCCTGCATTTTTTTTGTGATTAACACAGAAGTTCAGCGAGCTCTTTAACATGCATATGATATGTCTCTTCCTGCACGGGGAACCAACGGCTTTACATCCTTAAGAAGGATGGCATACTTTCACATTTACGGTACAGAATAAGATATATAGATCTAAGATAGTGCGTTTTGAATTCCCGAGACATGACCCCACCGGCAGTCGAACTCGGGACTTATGTACCGAGAGGCAAGTTTGATAACCACTCGGCGATCTTACCTTAGCCATCAGCGTAGCTACTATTAGGCCATATAGGAATGGACCTATACTAGTAACATCAAATTGAAAAATGGAAAGTCCAAAAATGCAATTAAAACTGAAGCGGGATGTGGGTTAAGGTCCAACATTTGTTTCTTATTTCATTTTACAGATAATTCAACTTTGTCAAATGTTAATTCTCAAATTTGTCCAAAAAATCTTTAAATACCACACAAGTGCTGTCAGATATACGCCAAAATGCACCATTGCATAGCTAAGTTTAAAACAAAAAGCCGGGTAAACATGCCCCCGGACCCCGCTTGTTTGTCGGGCCTATATATGCATTTCAGGTCAGCTACACCTCTTGTAGCTAAGCGAATATAATTATTTAGAACAACACGAGGTCTATACTGACTAAAAGATGGTTAGGCCTCAAGATGTTCCTCACAGGGCTAGGAACAGCCTCCTTTCCCAGCTCCCAATAATTTGAATGGCGTGTGGGGGTGAGGGAAGTATCGGGTTCGAAATCAAAATGTGTTTTTTTACCCAATTTTGTATATTTTAGTCATCAATTTTGTCTAAAAGGCGGGCCCTATTGTTCTGGGCGTTTGTTTCAGCCAAAGGTGTTTTGGACCTTTCAGACAAAATTCAACTTTAAAGTTAATAAGTTATATATCAATGAATCAGACATTATGAGTGGTAAATACAAATATATTACTTTTCAAAATCGAAAAAAATTCACATGCAAAAGTTGTTTTTGATATTTCTGCTGCAACAAAAATAAGATTTTTTTCCACATTTTTTTTCTCCAGAAATAGTTTTAATGAGTTGGGCAAAGGTAAATTAAGACATCCTGAAATGTGATAGCAAACTATCGTTTGCCACTCCCCATATATATGAAACGTTCCTATGCCAGTGTAGCTGTAAAGTAGGAGTCCACGGAGTGGTTCAAATTTAAAGGTGATAAAAATACAGTTTGGACACTTTCACTTTATTTTTTTTCTCCACCACCGACAGAAACATTACGGTCATTTTTACTCTATTGTACATCATCGTATGACTACATTGTACATCACATTAAGATTAGTGTACATCGTCTTATGACTATATTGTACATCGTCTTATCATTATTATACATTATTTGTTCACTCTATTGTACATCAGCATATACAGTATCTTATGGCTTTATCATGTCTATTGTTCACCATATTATGGCTCTATTCTACATCATCGTATACTATTGTACATCACATTATGACTATAGTACATCTTTTTATGATTCTTGTGTACATCATCTTATTACTATTGTAACTCATATTATGAACCTAATTTACATCATCTTATAACCAGTGTACATCATCTTATAATTCTATTGTTCATCATAATATAACTCTGTTGTACATCATCTTATGACTACTGTAATAATGAATTTATTTTCAATTGTTTAATAGTGATAATGGCCACCAGCCCATACAGTAACACATACTTATATAAATATCGCAGTCGTAACAATATACAGTTTTCTCATTTCTAGATAAACTAATAGAGGATAGTTGTTGTTTCGGAGTGAATAACAGATTTTTTTATATTTCTATCAGTGAATAATCTGGACTTTTCGGTGAAAGGATATTTATTTTTTTCTCGGAAATATTAGGTATCGCCGATGAAATAGAATACAATCATGTACAATTTTACAATCATTTGATATGTACTTTCATATGATACAGGCGAAAACGCCTTAGCTTATACGGAATTACTTGCTGGTCTTTGCCAAAAACAAAATGGCGGCTTTTATATATTTATATATATTGTTATTTCTTTAAAATTTACTTACTTCTATGTATACATCCATTGTTGTTTTGATTCACCATATATTCGAAATGCCATTGACATTGGCATACGCCGCTCCAACAAATAAGGGATGCATGGCTACATCCACCGTGACAAGGTTCACCTAATGATTGTCCACGTACGAAGTGCGGGAGACCTGTCATCATCATCGCCTACAACGTACAAACAATATAATATATTTTAGATTCATATACTAGATACTCACATATGCTGTGTTCACAGACACTCGTGTTTTACAATCAGTGCAACTGGCAGAACTAGTTTGTATCCTGCAATCACTTGTTTAATTGTTTTGACATCTTGAATCGTACATAAGGTTATTGTTCAATTATTGCTAATTATATATCAATTGCAGTGGTCCGTTTTCGTCATATTTTATCAATTTGGAACTCAGCAAGATAGCTTAATGGCCCTGAATCGCTCACTTATGAACTTTTCCTTTGTGGACACGTGCAGCAGTAACGGTTAAAGTTGTTGAGATAAAAAACATACCTGGTAAGTTAAGACAAGGTATGTACTTTTCTTCTTATAAGTAAACGTGTTACCTTAAGAGCATGGTCAACTTAAAATAGGGTCACTATTAAAACAATATTGATAAATATTGATAAACGACCATAGGCTAAGGTAAATTCAAAATATAAAACTCTACAACTTGTAGTTTTAGAGTATAGTATTTTCAAAGGTTACAATATAATTATATGTACAACTGTGACACCCGGACTTTTACTTCAGGATCACCATTGAAACAAACGTGTAACAGAACTGTAAGCTTATGCTGCATCTAAGATATGAGAGCTATACGCTTTGTGGTTTCAGAGAAGAAGATTTGTTAAGTATATCCCTATATAAAGCAAAGGTTATAAGTCAAACGGGAAGAGTGGCATTCACAGAACACAGTCACTCCAACAAGTATTACAACGCAAATGTGATTACAAACGCATTCTGTAAAAGAGCACATCACAAACATATAAGGGTTGACAACAGTGGTACCGCCTTTAAACGGTCAGTGGCAAAATGGACCACCGCGGAGTTTAAACCGGTTCAAGGGGGCACGAATCCTCACTCTTACCCTGTCATCATCCCTAAACAACAGGACAGTGTAAATAAGAATAATCCCCGCCGAGTTAACCCCTTACATTTGAGAAAGCATAGATAGGTGTAATAAGGAAAAACACAGAAATGTTCATGTATATAATATATCAAAATATAATCATATGTACTCGTTGATTTATCTGAAATCAGAGCATCAAGGGGAAAACCGTTAAGAGCACGACACAACGGACTGAAGGACATACAGCAAACGGTTCCCGCCTTAAAATATTTAGGAACACGTTGTCATAGAGTCCACCGCCCGTCCGGTCGGTCGTTGCACAATCAAAGAGGAAAGCATAATTGCAAACTGTAGACGGGTCTACAACTAAACATGTAGTGCGCCGCAGAATATTTCGGTCGTAACCTCTGTTTATAAATTTTCTATTAATTTCAATAAATAATTCATATCACGACGGATAAACTTCCTAAGTTTGTAAATCACATCACCATACCGTGCAGGGAGAGGCATACCCTATTCAGGTTAAAAATCTCGCTGAACTTCTGTGGTTATCATAAAAAAAGCCTGCAGGTAAACTCATCCACAGAAACGAAACTGTGATAATCACAAGTAGTGCTTTGGAAGGTATAGAATCACTTGGGTTAAACGTCTAATTTTAAAATGAAAATGATTTTTTTATTTAATTTCTGATTTAGATTTACTCTTTTAGTTGTATGATAGCAAAATTTCTAAAATTATTGTCCTGAAACTGTGATTTTTTAATAGGCGTTTTTTCACCAATATTTACATAATTTCATTTTATCCTTAAAAGTGCCAAACTTCAACAAGTTACCTTAATAAATGATTGCATTTTGACTTTTGTACCTAACATTTGTTAAAACAGCAAATATTTATTTCTGAGTTAAATGTGACAGTATGACTTTTTCGTTTCAAAAACACACTTCATTCAGGCAGTATAGAATCATTTTTTCTGAGAGGTGTTGCACATAGTGATATATTGTGCATGGAAAAATGTCCCAAATAATTTCACCGTTGAATAAATGTATGCTTATATGATATATCTTCAAGCCTGGAAAGTTTTAAAATAATCTAAAATATATGAGCTGAGAAAATTGAATTTAAACAGGAAATGATTCTTTACTACCAATGATTCTATACACCCCAAAGCACTGCCTTAGATCTAGAACTATTCGTGTAAGATAGTTAAAGTTACTGTGAAAGTATGTCATTCTCTCTATGTAAAGCCGTTGGTCTCCTGTGCAGGGAGAGACATACCCTATTCAGGTAAAGAATCTCGCTGGTGGTTATCATAAAAAAGCCTGCAGGCAAACTCATCCACAGAAACAAAACTGTGATAATCATAAGTATGTGTATAAAACGTCAATAGTATTGGAAGAAAGAAAGAAAGAAAAAAGAAACAAAGTAAGATGGATCGGTAATAAGCACCTTGCTCACAAATTGTTTACTGACAGACCATACGTCATAATGTGACGACATACGATGATGACGTAAATCAATGACGTCTTAACATTGTATTATAATTTCCGTAACATTTCCGGAAATTGCCAGATTGTTCGGGTTTGACACGAATGAACACGGAATAACCTCGTCGATTTCCGTCAATGGCTTACAATAGTAGACTACCGAATACGGAAATCTACGAAGAATTCCGATTGCATTTATGGTTTAACGGGAAAATAAACAAATGAAAGATAGTTTCTAACCAAATCATTTGTTTATCCTAATCGGTTAGCAAGACATAAACATTTCTGCGACACGAAATCTACTTTTATTAAAGTGTGAAATGTGTTGACGAATTTTCGCCAATGAACAACGCGCAAGGTAACACTTTGGGCTAATCTTCTGGTTAATGGCCGTTTTTGGCGACATAGGTAAAAATGCAATTTCATTGCCATTTTTGGATGGGTTCCAGAAAGGTTTTTAATGTTTTTTTCACCTCATTCTGCTTGGAAACCACCATTCTTAATGATTTCTACTAAAGCTTATCTTGTTAAGTTCGTAACGAAATATAACACTTTAAGGTTGATGTCGCCAATAAACTGCCGTAAATGACCCAAGACTTTTCAAAAGGATGGATGGATATGTTTTCTTTTCGCCTGCATGATACCAAAGGAGCTCGCTTGCGCTCGCGTCACGTTCGTTGCAATATAAAAACAAAACTGCGACAAGGGTTGCACCCATGGGAATGCCAACAGTTTGCCTATAAACGGTATGTCCGAACCTGACAACAAAATTGTCTAATAAGAATGATTGTGATTCACAAACTAGTTGACAAGTGCATAAAGATTAACCGTTGGGATCACGTTGCTAAAAAATACCCTAGTGTTGTTATAGGCTAAACACGTAAATAAATAATATAAATTAGTCTATTTAAAACATGTGACTCTGGGGTGTTTCCAAATTCGACGTCAGAGTAACCATTTGAACCAACTTGGTAGAGGACTATATAGGTTAGAGAATATGGTTAGACCCTAAACTAATTGCAACAGAAATGTTTTGTTTTTACATATTTAATGATTATACTTGATTTAAATTTGACTGTCATTTCAAGATTAGGTAGCTGAAGGCTATTACATTCGTGTATAAAAACAAACTATTTGAAAAGAACAACATCTATACATTTTGCACATTTGGGAAAAATATATTTTAAAAAGTAAAAAAATCACTGATTTTTGAAATAGGTCAGAAAATTTAAGTTATACTTTAAAAAAAAATACAGATGTTGTTCTATTGTTTTTCACTAATCTAAAGATGTTCTAAGCTACAGTAGTAAAATGTCACAAATGATTAGAGATTAGAAAATGACAAGTTTAAAAGAAATTCTCTGAAAAGGGGTATGCTATTAAAATGTAATAATTCTCATTGATTTATAGGGGTTGGAGGTTGTCAAAGTTGTCCATACTTTCCTTGAACATACGTATACTACATGGATAAACAATTGTAATGAACCAAATGTACATATGTTGACATTTCGGGGGACATAAATAAAAAAGCCTTAAAAACGTTGCCTTTTATTTTAATTGTTACATGTTTCTCTGAGTAGTTATAATGATGATGTTGACATGTAATTGTGTCATGCAAGACCAATTATTTAAAATTAGTAACAACATATATACGTTTCTAGATGATGGCTTAATAAGATGTCACATCACATGATGTGTATTGTGCTTCTATCATTCAAGGTTATTCACACACCATGTTTAGCGTATTGGAAGTTTCTATGATAATCTGTGGCAGTAAAAATACGGCCTTATGGGGTTGATAGTTCCGTATTTGGTTCGATATTTACTGCAGTAGGTCAGTATAACGTTAACAGTAACATTATGAGTATATTATGAGTATATTGGATGCTTTTTTATTATACATCTATTGTGAGAGAATAAAAAGTATTGTGCTCATCTACATTACGTGTTCCGAGTATTAACTTTCATAAACTCACCCAATCCCTTCTCCGAGAAGCGAACACGGGGTTGGCTGGGTATGAAATAAAACCTTATTTCGGCCTAAAAAAATAGCATATTGTACATTTTATTGTCGAAATATCCGTTATAAAATCCTGCTAATGTAAGCTTTCCCATCGCTTAATGAAATTGAGGTGGGACCACGTAATGTTTCTGAAAGTGACCACCCCCCACAAACTCCCCATGAATAAGTGTACCGGTTTCTGAAGCGTATCGTTACCGTTAATGGTACTTAAACCATTTTTACATACACATGACAACTATGTTTTAGTCCACCAAACAAGACGCCGATATGTGCGGTGTTTTTGACATGCTTGACGTATCTTCAGAAATGCAGGGACATACGATCCAGAAAGATGCAGAAATGCTCACCATGTTCGTAACATGATTCAATGAAATGTTACATTTTTATAATAACTTTTAAATCAGGGTTGTAATATTATAAACATGTAAGTTATCTTAGTATATGCTATTTATATGTTGGGTCGGGTTGACGTTGACGACTGTAGGAACCCCATTTGTCACATAATTTTAAAAAAGTGCCATGGTGACGAGATCTTGGGTATATTTTGTACAATTTCGTAAAGAAATGTTTTGGCATGTTAAAAAACAGATTTACATCTACATTACATGAACATTTTGTTGAATTTAAACAAAAACTCTACCGCTTGAGAGCACTTTTCGCGTGTATCACTCCTCATACACCTATCAATGTTATGCCCCACCTGAAATTCAGACATGATTGCCGACACGCCGGATTTAGAATTACCGCGCAAGACAGCGGATAAGAAAAGACAAGAAAAGTTCCATAGCCAGGAAAATAGACAAAAGACTTTTAAAAATTTATTCTAGGTTGGGCATTAGACATCAAACCTGAGAATATGATTTGTTTCCCGTGGTAAGCTCTCAGGCTTGCTAGTGCGGCAAACATTCAAATGTGTATTACTTTGGTGTACTATTATCCAAAATGAACAGAGTTTATAAAAACTTGGTATATTCTCATTGGCTTACCAGCTCAACTATGGACGCCCTAATGTTGAGCGTCTTGACATAACATGGACACCCCAATATGAACCCATATTACGCTTCTGCGTAATATATGATCGATGTTGGTCGACGAGCATCCGAGTTAACATTAACCAACCCATGGACTATTAATTTGGGCGTAAGTATTAAATTTATCAGTAAATCGTACTTAAAACAAATGATATAATACTTTGCACTGCATATAAAGATATAAAGAGCGCTTTTATTGCTCCCGTCCCAGTAATGAATGTAAAAACACGAACCCTATTAACACGCCTTAAGCCTTATGAGATTAATTGCATTCACGAACCTATACTTATGATAGTTTTCTCAAGCGTTTGTTCGATTACATGCCATAGATTTCATATATATACATATACTTACATATTAAAATAACTATTAAAAGCGTACGCCTAATCCGCCTCTTCCTTGAAACCGCCTATGGAAAACATTTGTACGTACAGAAATGTGTGAAACACACTACTAAAATTTATAAAAATACTTTAATAGCACATTTAAATACTGTTTACAAGCTTCGAAAATGATGCCAATGTCAGTGTAACATTTACAAGGTAAGGTTGTTGCAATTACCTAAAAACACTTATAAAGATTATAAATATAGTGTAGTAGCAAAATCCAACACTTTACAAAGCTTCAGAAATGATGCCAATGCCAGTGTAACATTTACAACAAGGTGTTGTAACTTTTGTTACAAGTAAAAATATTGTAACAGATAGCGTAGACGTTGTAACTTTTATCACAACTACATTTTGTAACATTGGCGGTAAGATTGTAACATATAGCGTTTAGTGTAACATTTAGAACACAAATTGTAACTTTTACGGACGGCTACAACAGATAGCGACGTTGTAACAAATGTGGTTCCTACATAGTGCTTGTAGTCGTGTTGAGGACAGTAATAATCGTAATATGTGTATAACTAAACATATATTCCAGCAGGGCTACCGTTACCATAAACTTCGAAAAACATTTGCAACCTTTTATTATCGTAACCCTGATCTACCTTTAAAATATAAAAGTAATTTAAGAATTCTACTGCGACAAGGACTATCACAACCTGACTTATATGGTGATGTGATTTACAATCTTCGTAAGACCCTTGGTCATAATGTTACCTATATCTCAATGTTGTGTGCATGTTGCATTGCATGTTTTTATTGATTTGGCCTTGAATAAAGTAAAATATAGTAGAGATGTAAACATGTTTATATGCTATGCAAATTATTTATGCAAAGTCATTTATGATGATGTGGATTATTTTTATTGGACGATTTTAGTGGGGAAGCAATCAGGAACAGTCTAAGACAGTATATAAACACATTCTGGGAGCAGCCAGGAGTTGAGTTGAGATCAATTTCAGTATACTTTATTAAAATCACTTAGACTTGGATTCTTTTAGAAAATATAATTGTGAGAGGATTTAATACATATTGTGCTCATTCATAATAACAGTGAAATTGGATATTGGGACTAAATCGGAAAAATTGGAAATTAATTTAGACTAAGGACAATTAACATTTGGATTAAAGAGACATTTACCGTTTTGTATTCAAGAGACACTTACTGTTTTAGATTAAAGAGACACTTATTGTTTTGGATTAAAAAGACACTTACTGTTTTGGATTAAAGAGACACTTGCTAATGTGAATTAAAGGAACATTGGATAATTTTATTTGGACTTAATTTAAGAAATGGATATTAATGAAAAACTGGATTTGTGCATTCTGTAAGTGAATACTTTATGTAAATACATTTGTTAATTATATTGTTGTGTTGCTGATTTTGCTTCTTTTCTTGTTACATTTTACAGAAATGGTGGGCTCGTCCGGGATAGAAATATGTTCGATGCTTTAATCATTAATACATTGCTTTTTGCAATAATGAAATAATAAATAAATAATAAAAGCATAAAATTAATTGTACATTGTGTACATGTTCAATATGTATAAAGAGTGAAACCAGCTACAATCAAAATATTTTTTTGAACTTGATAAACTTGTTGCTACGCCTACCCAGCAGGAGTTTGATTCACTTAAAAAGATGAAGTGCTGTTGCTTGTTATAAGTTATCAAAATGTAAATATTTAATGAGAAAATCTGAGATAAAAAATATTTTGGTGCAATTTTTGGTTGATGAAGAAATTTTTGGACAGGAGGCATGACATTTGATGGTGAAAACGGAACATGATTTAAAATTAAAAGAAGCTTAATTAAGGGAAATGAAGCAACAGAGCGGAAATAAATTGAAATGAGACACATGGAAATGAAAGAAAATGAAATGGCAATGAAAGAAAAAGAAACAGAAATGAAATTAAAAGAAGAAAAAGAAAGAAGATAATTTGAATTACAGGTGCGGAAAATGGATTTGGCAAGCAAGGCAAGTTCACCATCTCCACCCCTACCGACTCCACGTCTACGTTTGATGTTACTAAACATATTATATTAGTACCGCTTTTTCAAGAAAAGAAAGTTGACAGTTTTTTTCTTCATTTTGAGAAAATTGCTGAACATTTGAAATGGCGAATAGAACATTGGATATTACTTTTACAGAGTGTTTTAATTGGAAAAGTCCGTGAGGTTTACACTCAGTTAACTGTAGAACAAAGTTCCTCATACCAAACTGTTAAAGATATTATCACAGTATCTAAAGTTTATGAATTGGTTCCTGAGGCATATAGGGAGAAGATTAGAAATTGTAAGAAAGCAAGTGATCAAACACATGTTGAATTTGCTCGAACCAAAGTATTATTTGATAGATGGTGTGCATCCATGAAAATTGAGCGCAATCATGATAAGTTAAGGCAATGATTCTACTAATTGAAGAGTCCAAAAAAATTATTAACAACGATGTTAAAACCTACTGAGATGAGCAAAAGGCTGAAACTTTAGAAGATGATGCACGTTTGGCGGATGATTATTCTCTAACTCAAAAATCAAACCCTCGGCAGCATTCGTCATTTAAGGAACCTTCCGACTCGTACGGCAGTATCTCAGTCTGGTATATTAAGTACTATTACTTCTAAACATCAAGCATCTAATGAGAATACTGATCAACAATCCTTATCTCAAATTACTTGCAATTATTGCAAAAGGAAAGGTTACCTCACTCCTGAGTACTTTACTTTGAAAAGGAAGTAACAACAAAACGAAGGTGTAAAACCTACTGGTCTAACCTCATTAATGTCTAAACCCCAGTCTTATGTTGGAAACAATGCAATTTTTGAGGTCAAAAAGTCCCAGTCTGATTTTGATATGGAGACTGAACCATTCATGTCTGAAGGTTCTATATCACTAATCGGTAATTCGACCAAGCCTGTCCCTATTGAGATATTACGTGACAAAGGAGCTTCTCAATCTCTTATATTAGCAGATACCCTGCCTTTTTCTAAGAAGATTTATTCTGGTAGTGGTGGAATAAGAACTTTTTTGCCATTTGAAGGTGTCCATTTGTTACTGGGCAATGACCTAGCTGGAGACAAGGTCGTGGTTAATCCATTCATATCTGACATGCCTTCTTTGGATCAAGCCCCTGATCCAGTTGAACAGGAAATACCTGATTTGTATCCGGCTTGTGCAGTTACTCGAGCTATGGCAAAAAGAGCCACTGAGAATGGCCTTTCTTCTGACATTAACTTGGCTGATACATTTGTTGGTCAGTCTTTTAATACAGAGGTTAACAAATCTTTTGATATTAGCCCATCTGAATCTCAGACGGACTACATTGAAAATAACATTCACTTACCAGATCATTCTCCCTCTATTATTTTGAAGGACAAAGATCACGACAAACTATTGCGATCACAGCTTATAAGTTAACAACATAGAGATCCTGAGATTTCTAGCTTATTTGATACGGCCGTTAGTAAAGAAGTAAAGAAGAAGATTCACAAGTCACAGTTTATCTTACTGGAAATGGGATCATGATGAGAAAATGACGACAACCTGATGTCCCCGCTGATGATGAATGGACTGTCAATTACCAAATTGTGGTTCCTTGTTCATATCGTCAGACAATTCTCAGTTTAGCCCATGAAACTCCATGTCTGGTCATTTAGGCGTCAATACGACATATCGCAAGATGTTGTGTCATTTTACTTGCCAAAAATCGAGAAGGATGTTTCAAACCACTTTAGGTCTTGTCATACTTGTCAACTTGTAGGAAAACTCAATCAGAATATTCCCAAAGACCACCTTTAACCTATTCCTGCCTTTGATGAACCTTTCAGTATAATAATCGTGGAATATTTGGCCACTTGCCTAACACCAAGTCTTGTAATCCATATCTGTTGACAATTATATGTGCATCAACAAGATTTCCTGAACTATTCCACTTAGGAATGTATGAAAATACCACATTGAAGGTTCCATGATATATATGTTTTTTGGGGGTTCTGGCTCAAATTTTTGTTTTACATGCTTCGGGATATGAAATGGTAGATACTTACTCAAGTTTGATTTTTTTTATTTCTTGTACATACTTGTTTTCAGATTTTAAAAAATCAAACTTGAGTAAGTATCTACCCCAAAATACATAGATAATAAATCACATGGTGATTTACTTGATTTATTAAAACTGTTTTAAAATAGGGGTAGTGAAGATTGTGAAGTTTTTTTGTTTTGTTTTATAGTTATCAAATTACACCCAAATCAACGAATGTAATAAAATATGATTTATTTTATTAAAAAATCAAATTTCTTTATGTCTCAGTCTAATACATTCAACAATGTATGGCTTTACTACTTCCCAGTATCTATGTCTTAATCTAACTATATGAGCACCACAACCAACACAAGTTTGATATTTTGCACCTGTGCCTTTTTTACATTTTAGACACGGTAAAACTTTACTTTGCTTTAATCTGAATTTATGTAAACTGCAGTAGTTTGAATCTTTTGTTGGTTTATTTTTACAAGGTTCATGATTTCCAACTTTAAGAAATTGACAAATGTTTTCAATTGTCTTAGTGTTTTCCATTTTCTTTTTCTTGTTATAATAAATATTTTTTTATATTAAGAAAAGAAAAATAATATGATATATATTACAAAAATGAGTACAGACGTGAAATACATTTTACAATTACACCGGGAAGGAGTAATTAATAATGATCAGCTTAGAAAGGGGCTAGATGCTCTTAAAGAAGTTCCAAAGGAAACTCCAAAAGAGGTTAAATCTCAAACATTAGAAAATTTACTCAAAAGACGACGTGCTAAAAAACAACGTTAACGAGAAAAGCAAAAATATGATAAATTACAAGAAAATGTTATAAATGAACAAAAGCAGAAATATGCTAAATTACGAGACAATGTTATAAATGAACTGAAAGAGTTTAATGATAAAAAATCTAAAGAAAGTATTCCAGAATTAAAACTGGTTGACAAACCAATGTGTGGCTATTTCAAAGCATACGAGATATCTGCCGAGAAATACAAAGACCCTCAAAAACTATTTCGTGATAAAAAATCCATTATCACAAAACAAATCAACAAAGAACTGACAGAGACGAATGGAATAAAGTTTCAATTAGGTCTCACTGTAAATCTATTTAAAGATGATGGTGCTACCAAAAAATACACCACAGCAGTATTACACAGCGAACAAAATGCAATCTTAAACTCTGAAAAAATAAATGAGTTTTACGATGAATCATCTGCATATATACAAGAGAGCCTTGAAAGATTTACAAACACAGCATCAGGATTGGAAATTGATCACTGTGTTACGTTTTACTTGAATATCGCAAAGTACGAGCCGTTAAAATGTTCTTCATATATTCCTCTACCTAAAGCATTAGCTGACAAGAAAGCAATTATCAATGTAAAAAACGATGATGATCAATGTTTGTTTCATGCAATAAATTCAGCTTTAAATCCAGCTAAAACGAATTCTGATAGATTATCAAAGTATCCTAGTATAGAGTTCTTGAAGAAAGATAACATTGACTTTCCCACTCCAATTTCTCAAATTCCCAAGTAGAGAAACAAAACAACCTTGCTATCGACGTTTATGGATATATCACAACAGGAAAAAATAAAATGGTAACTGTTTTTCCATATAAAATATCAGAACAACCAAAACATATTGAGCGAATTAATTTGCTCTTAATATCTGAAGACATTGAGGTTGAAGAAGAATCAGAGAATGAGGATGAAGAAGGAATCATAGATGACAACTATGACCCTGATGATTATCCCGACAAACCAACAAAAATAAAAAAATATCACTATTGCTGGATTACAAATCTGAATAGACTACTCTATGACCAAAACAAACATAAAGGTCAAACTTACTTCTGCGATCGTTGCCTTCACGGCTATTCTGGAAAAGGACTACTTACCAAACACAGAGAAGACTGTGAGAGTATCAACAAAAATGCTTGCAGAATAGAAATGCCTAAAGAAGGTAAAAATCACACACAATTTAAAAATCCTCAAAATCAGATGCCTGTGCCTTATACAATATATGCTGATTTTGAAAGTATAATCAAACCGCAATCAATCAAATTTGGAAAGAGATCTGAAATTCAAAATGTAAACGAAGCTTGTGGTTTTGGATACCAGGTTGTCAGATATGACGGCAAAGCTAAAGAACCTGCTATTTACAGAGGTGAATATGCTGTTGAAGTGTTTTTAAATCGCCTGGGATGTGAGAAGAGCAACATTAATGATATATTTGCTCACCCAAAACCATTAATAATGACGTAGCAAAATGAGGAAGATTACGAAAAAGCAACACAATGTTGGATATGCGAGAATGAAATAGGTAGGAAAGGCGGTAAAAACTGTAAAGTAAGAGACCACTGTCATTTTACAGGTGAATACAGAGGCGCAGCACATAAAAACTGTAACTTGAAACTGAAAATAAAACCAAATAAAACAATCATCCCTGTTGTATTTCACAACCTCAAAGGATATGATAGTCATTTGATTATGCCAAAAATACATAAAATGAAAGGTAATATAACATGCATCCCAAATAATGCTGAAAAATACATATCATTTAGTGTCAGCCAGCTTAGATTTTTAGACAGTTTCCAATTTATGGCTTCGTCTCTGGAAAAATTGGTTAAAGCAACAGACAAATCTGATTTCAAAATTACCAAAAATCAGTTTGAAAAACAAACAGATTTACTTGTACGAAAAGGTGTTTATCCATACGAATATATGGACAGTATGGAAAGATTTAAGGAAACGCAAATACCACCTATAGAAAAGTTTTACAGTAGTCTCTCAGATGAAAGTATAAGTCCCGAAGATTACGAATACGCTCAAAAAATATGGAAAGATTTTAACTGTAAAACTCTTGGAGACTATCATGATTTATATCTAAAAACTGATGTAACTCTGTTAGCAGATGTGTTTCAAACTTTTAGAAAAACATGCATGAATGCATATAAACTCGATCCCTTGCATTACTACACAGCACCTGGGTTATCTTGGGATGCTTTACTCAAACATTCAAAAATAGAATTAGAACTTTTGACAGACATTGACATGCACTTGTTTGTAGAAAAAGGAATGCGAGGTGGCATAAGTATGGTATCAAAAAGATATGCCAAAGCAAACAATCCACATGTAGCTGATTATAACACTAGAGAGGAAAACAGAGTTTTAATGTATTTTGATGCAAATAACTTATATGGATGGGCAATGAGTCAGCCACTTCCATATTCTGGCTTTGTTTGGAAAGCCAAAAACAAGAAAGGAACATATTCTAAACCAAAACCTGGCAAAGGACAAATACTTGAAGTTGATTTGGAATATCCTAAAGAACTTCATGAAGCTCACAATGACTATCCACTTGCACCGGAAAGATTAGCAGTGAAAAAAGAATGGTTGTCTGAATACCAGACAGATCTGTTAAAAAATAACAGCATGATAAATACAGAACAACTAGTCCCAACTCTTATGGACAAAGAAAAATATGTGATACACCACAAAAACCTGTAACTGTATTCATCCTTAGGCATGAAACTAAAGAAAGTACACAGAGTATTAGAACTTAATGAAAAACCATGGATGGCATCATACATAAATCTAAACACAGAACTTAGGAAAAAAGCTAAATCACAATTTGAAAAAAGATTTTTACAAACTGATGAACAACTCTGTGTTTGGCAAAACAATGGAAAATCTACGCAAGCGGACTGATATAAAACTAGTCAGAACTGACGGCTCTGAAAATGAAAAAATAAGAAAAATAATAGCCAAACCCAACTTTAACAGGCGTATACAATTTTCAGATGAATTGTCAGCAATACATGTAAACACACGAAATTAACATTAAACAAACCAATCTATGTTGGGATGTCAGTATTAGATGTATCAAAGTATATGATGTATGATTGGTATTATAATACCCTGAAAAAAAGGTACGGAGATGACTGTACTTTATTATACACAGACACTGACAGCTTGCTGGTAGAAATCTAAACAGAAGATGCATACAAAGACATGGCTGAAATGAAAGATGAGTATGATCTAAGTGATTATCCTCAAAATCACCCAATGCATGATGATACAAATAAAAAAGTATTAGGCAAGATGAAAGATGAATGTGCTGGTGTTGCTATAGCTGAGTATGTTGGATTAAGACCCAAGTTATATTCTATTTTGAGAGCGGATGAGCAACTTATTAAAAAAGCAAAGGGAGTAAAAAAATATGTAATCGAAAAAAATATAAACTTTGCAAACTACAAGGATTCATTGTTTAACAAGAAAAAATACACCCATGAAATGAAAATGATACGCACGATGAAGCATCAAATATACGGCATAACAACAAACAAAGTAACACTGTCACCATTTTACACTAAAAAATACATTCGAGAAGATGGAATTACAACTGATGCATATGGTTTCTATAAAAACTTATGAATTTGGGTATCAGCAGGAACAATAAGTAGTTCTTCTTTGACAAATCCTCTCTGTGGCGCTGGTGCTTTCAAATAAACTCTTATGCCTTGCGTTACCATATAACTATTAATCTTGTGAATATCTACACTCCACATTGGATCAGTTGCTCTGCGTCTTCCATCTTCTTGTTCCCCGGGTTGATATAAATATCTTACACTTGCATTTATACATATAGGATCACCTTTTAATATTTTTGTTTCAACAGGAGGGGGCTTTTTTGTCTCCACATTTATTGCTTTAACAACTTCCGGTAATCTCTTTACCCACTCTCTATTGCGTTTTGTGAATCTATTTCCTTAGCATACTGATAACCAAACAATCTTTCAGCTAATGTTCTGTTAAATCTTTCCACTATAGCTTGGTCTCTGTGTATCTCTGTTCTGCCCCGTCTGATATTTACTTTGTGTTTTGCCATCAACTGCGATACTGCACCCATAAATTCTCTGCCTGGATCCACTTGTAATAATTTTGGATATTTCAAATGCCGACTGTATATATTCTCAAATGCTTTAGCAACTTCTTTAATATCCTTGGAAGTCAGTGGCTCCAGTGCTTCTTTGTATCTACTTGCAATATCAACCACAGTCAACGCATATTTATAAGTCTTGTGTCCACGGCAAAAGCCAAAAGTATCATGCGGTAAAAATAACAAATCAGCTTGATGCACTCCATTCTTAGCAAAAACATCAAACCTGGATCTAATTATTTTCTTTGGCGCTGGTAAATAAATCTGCCACACAGCTTGTTTTTTTAAAAGGTCTAAGGCCTGTTTCTTACTAACACCAGCCTCTTTTGCTATTTTTTTAACTGCTGAGTAACCTTTCCAAAATCCTTTTGGGCTGTAATAAATATTTTCCATTTTTTCTACTAAAGATTAAACTTTATATAACTATAAAGAAAAAAATGGAAATCACAACTGCACGATTTGATGAACTGCTCGAAGAGCAAAATCAATATAGCACAAAGAAATGGACAGACTTGGAAATAAGTAAAATATACACTATTACAGATGCGAAAATAGTAGATACTGAATATGGTCCATCCATGGTATTGACATTATTAGACAACGGTGAAGTATGGGCGCCTGATCATCTCAAAAATAAATTAGAGAAGAGTGCTAAACCACCATATTATATGCGACCACTTGGATTGAAACCATGTAAAAACAACAAACAAAATAGGTATAATGCATATGACTTAGTCTTTTCAAAGGTTATTCCAAAGTAAACATACTTAGTCATTCCAAATCCAAAGAAATCCAAAGTAATTATAGTTTTAAACTTTTTTTTTATGAACTCAATTTGTACGCCAAAAATCCAGTTGCAGCCATGCCCACCACAATAAACGTAATTTCTCTATTCTGTTGATCCGGAGATGGTGTATAGAAATCACTCAACTTAGGCTCCGGTTCCAAAAGCAAATGTTTGCCAGTTATGTAATAATACTGTTTCATAGCCTGGTCTACATCATCAAAAGTCTGCTCTGCATGATGCTCTTTTTGCAGTTGCTTATTAATAAAATCTAATCTCTCTGTTCTCTTTTTATTCCACGCCGCTTGTGCTGCGTTCAATTGTTCCACTGCATTGTCATGCCTTTGTCTTTCCTCATCTGAATGACTTCCCATTTTTGAAAAGAAATAATTTGAACCGCTAAATGCCAATGCGTTTGTTAATGCGCCACCTATCATCATTGCTACTGCACTTGCCATTTTTTTATATATCTTTTTTTAAAATTATTTCATAATATCTGCAGGAATAATACCTTGCTTAATCAGCATATCCTTTGTAGCCATTGCTAACATTATATCCACAGACAGCATCCCAACATCTGTCATATTAAAATCCACTTTAGGGGCTGGTCTTTTTAGTAGTTTTCTGCCAATCTCAGAATATCCAACAGTTAGAAGTGTTTCCACTCCAGCGTGATACATCATATTTACAATTTGTTTTCCGTCAATACTTGTTGCCATATTTTTATATTATTTTTTATATTATTTTTTTAAATAAATTATTAAAAACAATCAAACGGGTCTTTTGGTGCAACATGAACAGCAGCAGGTTGCACAGGTTGCGTAGCAGATTTATTGTTATAAATATACAAACCCAACCCAGCAATGCCTACTAATAAAACCAGACACGGTGGAATATAATTTTTGTATACGTTTATTTTGATTTCTGGTTCCTCTTCATCTATTGTTATTTTTGTTATTTCATTTTGCTATGCAGCATCTTGCTTTGCATCTTGCTCTACCAAACGCTTTGCTTTTCTTGTCGCTGCTCCTTTTTTCCCAGCCTCTATTCGTTTTGGATTTTTTACTTTTTGTTGTTCACTCTCTTTGTTCTCCATCATTTATATTATCTATATTTTCATTTTTATTAAAATCAATATGTCTAACAGTTGTCAGTATTGCTGTAAATGGTGCTAAGCACATTCCATACCTGTAATACAACTCACAACAAGCACTTGTCAAAGCATGATTAATAAATGGGTCTTCCTCCAAATCTTCTATCAGCTTTGGTGGATTGGTTACATTAAAATATGTTGATACTCCCATCACATATAAGTTGTAACATTTCTTTGCCGTTGCTAACGGGATTGACAATTATTATTTTTTTATCTTTTGGGTGTCTTACATCTCCTATCCAGGATCTATTTTTATAAGCCTGATTCCACTCTATGGTTGGACACAATATAATTATATGTTCAAAAACTCCAACATACTCTAGTTCAAGTATGTCACGAACAAACTCTGTTTTGCCGCAGCTTGTCTGACCACAGATAATGGCACTGTGTGGATATCTAGGATATTTAATATCGTGATTCTTTGAATCTTCCATCTTCGAAATTGATTTGCGCATCTTGTATTATATATATATAAATATTTAAAGGTTGATCTGCATCTGCTTTTTTATTTATTAGTATCGTTATGCCTTCACTGCCGTTTTCTATTTTTCTTCCACTGCCGTATAATAAATTGTCATCACATGTTCTAAGGTCAAGCCACAAAGCATATGATTTTGTTAGATAGGTCTCAAGAGAAACATTGGTAAAGTTTAAGTCCCTCGCTACTATTTCTGTCTCTTTGTTTCTTTTTGATGTCAAGGCAAAATATTTGTTGATTTCATCCCAATGTTGATATGCCTTCATGCCCTGACTATACAACAGATTTGGTACTCCCTCTATTGTCATTTCACCTTTTCAATCTTTGGGTTGTAAAAGGATTCCGTGTTTGTTCTTTCTGGGTCTTCAAACAGCATTATAATACCTTTCATGCTCTGTGCTGGTACATTAATGTTGATATTCCAAAGGGTTTCAGATTTGTTTGCTATTATTTTTCTATGTCGCAAGATACGATCATACATAAATACTATCTTACCATTGATTTTCTGTCTTATTTGTCTGGATAATTCAACATCACTAACCATATCAAATTCCAAGCAGATATTTTTTATTACATAAGATGCATCAGCATCACTGCTTTTGATAACTTTGTTATAATCGTTAAACGTTAATTCATATTCTAACCTATCACCAAGCCCCGCTTGATAAAATGGCATATGACTTTCTAACATTTCAAAGTCCAGTGGAATACAAAATATATTTCCATAAGCTGCTGCTATAGCTTCATCTTCGGTGTCTGAGGAAGCATCTCCCGCACCAATTCTATGTTTTAACATGTTTGCTTTACCAATACCTTGGTAAGCTATGTTTACTCGTTCGGTAGGGCTTTTCCATAAATCTACATAACAATGATATATATCACTGTCATCTATTGACATGACTTCATTGCCACTTATTCTTATTGTCATTGTTTTACAATTGCTCTACCCAGATTCTGGTATATAGTACCGTTGGCGTCTGTTCTGCTTTTAAGTTCTATTTCAAAGGCAAGACGAGCAGTACGAGGAACTATCACATCATTAGTACTTAGTCTGGGAACTCTCACAAGCAGTTGCTGGTTTTGGTCTATTGTTGATGGATTATTAGTTATAACTACACTTGTGCGGATGCCCTTGGCACCATGAGGTTCTCTTAGTTTTCTATGAGGGTTGAGTTTGTTTCCGTAAGCTGACATTGTTTTTATTTTTTAAATATATTTTTTAAAATTAAATAAAATAAACAATGGCTGAAGGAGGATTTGAATATGACAATCCTAAGTACGATCCAGATGATTATGATGAATACTTTGAGAATGATTTACCTATGGTTCCAGATGAGCCTGTTCAAAGAAGTTTTCTTAATGAAAGCGATCATCTTGCTGACCTTGGAGGGAGGCTGAGAGAATCCCAACTTGAAGCACACAAAAAAAATCTTGTAAAATCCTTTTATGATGAAATAGGAAAACGATATAAGATGACACCGGACAAAATGGATTATGACCAGTTTAAAGTATCATCTGATGGTAAAACATTATGCTGGTGGTTGTTTGGTGATAGAGAAATAAGAATTACTTCCAAGCAGGGTTCTTTTACACTTCTTGCTCTTGGTTCTTTGGTAATTGAATATAACAGGGTTATTGGCTCTGGGGGAACAATGGCGGTAAGACAATTTTTGAATTTGCCGGAGTATGACAGTTAAACAAAATTATCACAAAAAGCTCAACAAGCGTTGGAGAGCACAATAAACGATTTACCAGATAATGTGGATGCTATTCCATTACAAGATTTTTCACATATTATTGATAACACAGCACAGTCAATGGAAAGTGCTCTTTATGACTGGGATGTGGATGAGCGTTCTGATGTTGAAACACAAACAAATATAGACAAGCGTGAAATGGATGGAATAGTAAAAGCGATGACAACTGTCAAGGAAGAACTCACCAATATCTTGGCAAAACTCACACAACTTGATAAAGACATAACAAGAGAAAAACAAAAGTTAGAACAAGCTAAGACTGACAATGATAAATTCCAGATAAAGAGAATTATCGACCGCATCAAAGACCTTGAAGTTGAGAGTGGTGCAAGGATGGATGTCATTAATGAGAACAGAGAAGCTTTTCGTAACCAAGTAAGCAGGATAAAAGAGACAATAAACAAAATGTTAAACAAGGATACAACTCTTGGTGAGAGGATCAAAACCTTGTTTAGGGAGCAATGTATTACTATTGTTAGTATTTTGACTGCGTTTGGTATGATAATTGGGGTATTAGTTGAGACCATTATTCCTACAACGGGAGGAGGGACTGCACCTGTTCCAACTCCAAAGCCTGATCCATCAAGTGTAAAAGACTGGATAAAAAAACAACTAAGTAATCTTGGTAAACTTCTTGCTAATTTAGCTGGTAAAGCTGCTGCAGCACTTCCAGGAGTTATTGGTGCAATAGTATCATGGCTTTTATCTGCAACAGGTAATGTTATTAATTGGCTTGGTAACAATCTATGGGCTTTGCTTGTGTTTGTTTCCGGATTGTTGTATGTGGCAGCCAAAGAGTGGTTTAGTAAATCTCGTAGATAAGTAATGCAGCAAGACCTATTACTATAGTCCCAACAATTGTAGTTGTTTTGTTTTCTTTGTGTTCAATCGCTATTTTTTGTATTTCTGGTGGGTTATGCTCCACAGTTTTATGTATTGATTTATCAAAGTCAGAATGTTCCGGTAAATATATCTTTGTTGTGGTGCCTTGAAAAGGTTGAATAATTGTTGGTGGCACTGGTTTTACATTTACATCATTATTCAATCCTAATGCTTGTGCATCGGTTGCTATTACAATATCATTATTGTAGTCTTGTATTATTCCAATTCTTAATTCCATGTCACTCGGAGACATGTACAATCCACTTCCATAGACAAAATTTACTTTACTTCTTGCATATTTTAGGGTGTTTTCATATCTTGAAATTTGACTGGGCAAGTCGATGGGGCTATTTATTGCGTCCTCTACATTTGCTAGAATTTTTTGTTTGCATCAATTGCCGTTCCAGTTCCAAATAAATCTGTTCTTGTTTGTGATTGTGAGCCGAGTATTGCCCAGCAGTATGTTCTTATGCTGTCATTGATTCTTTCTATTCCAGCTCTTGTAAATCCCACAGAACTATCTAGTATAAAAGTAGACCAGCTGTTGTCAGCCTCAGATCCTGTCTCCAGTCTGAATATAAGTCAACGTTAAACTCCTTGCATATTCTCTCGTATGCGTTTCGGTTATATGTGTTATTAAACGCATTCCAATTTGAGTCTTGCGGCATTGCTACACTCATCTCAAATAAAATTCTTCTGATTTTGTAGTAGACATGAAATCGAAATAACGAACCAACCAGTGCATCAGCTTTTAGATGGTTGTTAAAATCAATGCCACATCCAGTTGTCGCACACCAAATAGCAAAATTCAACTGGTTCTGCCAAAATGACATCCAATCTGTTCCCCAGCGTTGGACTATAGCATCTGATTTAACGTATGGGAGTTTGTATTTGTCAAAGACATTTGGAAATGATGCTTTAAAGCCTTTACCGTCTGACGTAATGACTATGTTTTGATTATTTATATCTATCACTTTCTTGCTGAAAGTATTTGAATAGTGAGCATCTGGGTTATATTTGAATTCTTTAGAAATTAAGGTTTATTTGTGTTTTTATATATATATATATATTAAAAAAAATGTTTCATACAATTTCAAACATAGACAACTCTATTAACTTACAACAGCATATCGATAATATAGATGGAACCAAGCGCGTTGGATTAAAAGTTTACATACACTATCGGTTGGTTTAATATGAATCATTAAGTCATAAAGACAAAAAAAACAGATAATGCGCAACATATACCAGGTGGACTCTATAACTTTCAAGAGTTGGCAGAAAAGTTTAAATCGCTAAATGAACATATTACCCTAGCCATTTATGCGCAAAGTGCTACAGCCATTTTAGATACGCCAATAGAGACACGATTATCAAGCGGTCTTTCAAAAATGCTGGGATTTGATGACATAAAATGGTCAAAAGGTATTCGTGCTGGAAATTACCCAATTGATTTAGCTCCTTATAAACAGCTATATGTTCATCTGGAACAAGTTAATACAAGTAGTAATTATTTCAATGGTAAGCCAAGCACTATTATAGGGGTTATACCTGTGGTAAATAAGCAGTTTGGAGATATTGTATATACACATTTTTATCGTAAATATCACTGTCTTTCAAATGGTGCAATTTCTGAATTAAAAATAGAAGTCAGAGATGAGCATGGCAGCAATATAAATACTCACGGTTTGCCTATGAGTTGTGTTTTAGAAATTTTTTAAAAAATATATTTTTATAAAAAAAAAAATGAGTATATTTGGACCACCAAGACCTAAAAAAACAGAAGACTTAGAGGTTTTGATAAATAATGTTCAAGATTTATATAGGCGAGTTGTGCCTTTTGTTAACCAGTTTAATCATTCGAAAAATAGAGTTGATAATCTTAAATTTTGGATTATAACAATATTTGCGGAGGCTAAGGGTCCACTTGTATTGAATAGAATACTCTCTTTTGGTAACGGTGGGGCAGAATCAAATGTGGGGCATGTATTTGGGAATAGGTTTAGCAAGTGACCGATTAGTTGGTAACGTAACTGTAATAGTTTCTGTCAATGTTGTTGAACAACCAAATAATGGCATAACGCTTCACATCATCCCACTCAATCATGATAACTTTGATAGTCCTTTAGAGATTGGTGCTGGTTCTGTTGTTAACTTTGTATGCAAGGTTGCTAACGCTACCGCTGTAAATACGGTGGCATCATTATTAATTTAATTTATTTATTTTTTTATTAATAAATAACAAAATGAAGCAACCGACTGCACCAAGTTTATATCCTGAGTTGCCAGTAGAAGACGGACAAAATTATAGATTACAAAAGATTTCGGAAATTGAAAAAAAGTTAATTACAGAACGCGATATACGTCAGTCACTTTATAAAACATATTAAACGTAGTATTAATATTACAGATGGAATCGACACTACCTTAATATCTGCAGGTGTTATTATGGCTGGAATTGGATTTGTTGTTCCAGTTGTGTTACCTTTAGAAATAGCAGCAATAGTATGTGGAGCTACAGGTGTTTGTATTAATTTTATCAGACGCAAGCTTAATGCAAAAGCTCAAAAACATCATGAAATAAAACCTTTGGCGGAGTCTAAGTTGAATAGCATAAAGCAGTTAATATCAAAAGCGTTGAGTGATGCACAGATATCAGAGCAAGAGTTTAAGTTGATTTTAGATGAACTGGAAAGATACTATAATTTGAAACAGGATATCAAACAAAAGAAACTTGAAATTAGTAAAGTTCAAAAAAACGAACTAGTAGAGCAGGGAAGAAAGGAAGGGAAGAAAGGAAGCAATGGCAACCTTACAAAAAAGTCTAAAAAGTGTGTGATAAATTGTTTTAGTAATGTGTATGAGTACGATCCACCACCTTTGTATTCAACCTAGAACCTTCTGAAAATATAGTAATTTAAATATAAAAAAAAAAATCCTAGTTTTATCCTTACTCTTTCAGGTCTCTATTCCCATAGGGTATGTCACCATGTCAAGAGTGATACTAACCCGTAGTTTTACTGTCTTATATACCCGTCAGGGAGACCAAAAATGTCACCGATTGGTTGATATAAATATACACTTATCACATGAGCTTCACCGATTGGTTGATATAAATAGACGCTTATCACATGAGCTATAAATAAACATTACATCATAATACATGTGACAATAATCACGTAACCTTACCAAAGCTCAAAATCTAGAACATTCTTATCTTGAATCACCATGTGATTTATTATCTATGTATTTTGGGGTAGATACTTACTCAAGTTTGATTTTTTAAAATCAGAAAACACGTATGTACAAGAAATAAAAAAAAATCAAACTTGAGTAAGTATCTACCATTTCATATCCCGAAGCATGTAAAAAAAAATTGAACCAGAACCCCCAAAAAACATATATATCAATGTTCACCTTCGGTTTTTGCTCAAAATTGTGTAGCCCAAAACTGTGAAAAATTAAACAAATATCGATGAAAACGGGAGATTATTTTAAAAATATCATTTGATGCATTTTAAAGCATGTTCGTGATATTAAATTATTCTAAATACTTTATCTTATAGTAAACAAGAGGATTTTGGGAGAAGTCTTTGGATTATTATCAAGAAGTCAATAAAAACTGGAATAGTTTTATATTTAAAAAAATAGACTGCTGTACTTTTGAAAAATAGTTTTGTTTTGATATTAAATATAACGAATCTTGTTACATCTTTATATAACTAAAAAGCTACTCAATCAGGGTTACCGTTACCATAATCTTCGTAAAACCTTTGCAAAATTTAATTATCGTAATCCTGATTTTCTTTCCAAATATAAAAGTAATTTAAGGATTCTTCTGCCACAAGGACTATCACAGCCTGACTTCTGTGGTGATGTGATTTATAAATTTCGTAAGATTCTTGGTCATGATCACTTTCATACTATCTTTGTTAAACTTGTTAAAAAGTGTATCAAAAGAGATTATGACTCTATCATTTTGCAACGTACTGCATGCTTGGTGGTGGACCCTTTTACAGTTCTCCTCTATGCTTCCCTCTTTAATTGTACGATGACCGGATAGGCTGTGGACCCTATGATGACGCCTACCTAAAACCCATTGGGACGGTGGCGTTTGATGTTTGTCTATCATCTTTCTTGTCGTACCCTTAATGGTTTATTCTCTTGTTGCTCTGGCTTCTGCCAAGTCAATGAGTACCTTCATTGTGGCTTTATAGGCTATTGTTTTTTTTGTATTATATTTACACGAGCATATTTGTGTTTTACTTATATTGCCTATTGATGCTGCCTTGCAGGTTAGAGATTAGATCATGGAGGGGATTTCTTTATTTACACTGTCTGTTTTAATGGGATGACAGTAGAGTAAGTGTGAGGTTTGGTGCAACCCTAGAACCGGTTTAAACCCCCAATGGCCTACTTTGCCACTGACCTTTCCAAGGCGGTAGCCCTATTGTCAACCCTTTTGTGCTTGTGATGTCGTTTGAATTTACTATTACTTTTTCCTTCTTGTTTGTCTGTTTGCGTGTTTGTTTCTGTGTTTTGTGGTTGACTGTCCTACTTGAATGCTACTTTCCCTGTCCGATCTTTTTATATTTCTTTATGCTTTCCACCAGTTGTTTAGTAGCATCTTTATTTCGAACACAATTTTGTGTCAAAATTTCCGAAGATAACTAGTTCTGCTGAAAACTGAGGTTCATTTTGCAAAAATCATGATATGGTATTTGATGAAGAATGCTTTGATTATTTATTTGTTTCAAAGTATTTATCTTACAATAAGTTTCATAGGCATGTCTTTAACTGTGTCACAAAATCAAGCGATTATCTGTGGAATAATCTCTGAAAACTGGATTATTTGCGGAGGAAAAAATCATGCTATAGAGTAGTCGATATATATGTTATGCGCAAATTGAGAATATGGACAATTCCGAAATTGCTCTACGCAAAGTAAGAATTTTTAATTATCAAAATTCTCAAAATGCGCGATTCAATTCCGAATCGTCCGTGCGCAGAGTAGGAATTTGGACAAAGGCCTTTATTAATGATGAAAGAACTTGTGACTCAAACCTAAAATAAAAGCAATAACGTATGTGGAAAGTGCCAGTATACGCGTGATGCAACGTTTGTTGATCTCCTCATTTTCTATCAAATGTATATTAATATCCACTATTTATTAAGTATCATTCAAATATGCGTCATTACTAGCAATACCATAAACTGGTAATTATTCTCATACATTTGGCGGATGGAATGTGTTCTGGACAATAAGACAATTTGAAATTAAATATATTTATATATTTTATCAGTATAATAAACATGCAAATTCAATTATTAGTAGTAGTGGCATAACACCTGGTGCATTTATTGAGCAACTGGTGTGTTTGTTATTTGGCAGATGTTCACTATTTGACCTATTTTAATAGATATAAAGTACAAAGGAATATAGCACACAAACCAGGGTGCAATGTTTGTATAAAAAAACTCATAGGAAAATCGCTAAAATATATTATATATGAAATGGCAAATTTGACCCGTTATTAAAAATATTATTGTCTGCGTTGTGTTTATTTTTTTCATATTTAGCCAGACTGCGTAGCAATTCCAGGGTGTTAATTTGGCGATTTCCGTCAGTCCGTCCCTTCTATATGTCTGTCTGTCCGTCCGTCCGTCCGTCCGTCCGTCCGTCCGTTCTTATGCCAGTCTACAAGTTTGGTGTTAAAGTGTTTGTTTTTCTCATTTCTAAATAACGAATTGTCGGAAAGCTTTGAAACTTGCTATATCCAAACACTGGGATATGACAAGAACCATAACCTGTCATGTATTTCACTTGAATTATCTCGCTCCCCCATTATACTTTTTACTTAGTTTTTAGCTCTACTGGCCAAGGGCCAGCAGAGCTTATGGGATGGTGTGTTGTCCGTCTTCCGTCGTCCGTCGTCCGTCCGTCGTCCGTCGTCCGTCCGTTAACTTTTCTTCAAACGACTTCTTCTCAGAAACCGCTTGGCTAATTTTGACCAAATTTCACATGGATGATCTTAGATGAATGCTTTTTAGATTTGTTAAAATTAAGTCAGCGCTACATCCAAGATGGCTGCCATTACCATATATGGTCGAAACTATTAAAAAATCTTCTTCTCCAGAACCTTTGGACAGATTTCAACAGTTTTTCTTTTAAAATGATCGCCAAAGCCTAGACTATCAAGTTTGTTCAAATCAAGTCCCCGGGGTCAAAAATGGCCGTGCCCCGGGGGTCCAAAGTTTGTATTTTGAGGTTTTGCATGTTTTTCATATAGACATATAGGAAAAAACTTTAAAAAATCTTCTTCTCTGAAACCACAAGGCACAGAGCTCTCATGTATTACATGTAGCATCAGCTTATGGTCCTCTGCTAAGTTTGTTCAAATGGTGACCCTGGGGTCAAATTTGTCCCCGCCCCGGGGGTCACAATTTTACATAGACTTATATAGGATTTTTAAAAAAAAAAATCTTCTTCTCGGAAACTACAACAGCCGGAGGTTTGATATTTTGCATTTACTATAAGCTTATGGTCCTTTACCAAGTTTGTTCAAATGGTGACCCTCGGGTCACATTTGGCCCCGCCCCAAGGTTCACATGTTTTACATAGACATGTATAGGGAAAAACTTAAAAAATCTTCTTCTCTGAAACTGCACGAGCCAGAGGTTTAATATTTTGCGTTTGCTATAAGCTTGTGGTCCTCTACAAGTTTGTTCAAATTGTGACCCAGGGGTCACATTTGACCCCACCCCGGGGGTCACAGTTTTACATAGGCTTGTATAGGCAAAAATGAAAAAAATCTTCTTCTCTGGAACCACATGGCACAGAGCTCTCATGTATGACATGTAGCATCAGCTTATGGTCCTGTACTAAGTTTGTTCAAATGCTGACCCTGGGGTCAAATTTGTCCCCGCACCAAGGGTCAGAGTTTTACATAGACTTATATAGGATCTTTTTTTTTAAAAATCTTCTTCTCGGAAACTACAAGAGCCAGATGTTTGATATTAAACATTTATTATAAGCTTATGGTCCTTTACCAAGTTTGTTCAAATGGTGACCCTGGTGTCACATCTTGCCCCGCCCCGGGGTCACAGTTTTACATAAATGCTTGTATAGGGAAAACTGGCAAAAAAATCTTCTTCTCTGGAACTGCAACAGCTTAAGGTTTAATATCTTGCATTTGCTATAAGCTTATGGTCCTTTACCAAGTTTGTTCAAATTGTGACCCTCGGGTCACATTTGACCCCGCCCCAAGGGTCACATGTTTTACATAGACATGTATAGGGAAAAACTTAAAAAATCTTCTTCTCTGAAACTGCAAGAGCCAGAGGTTTAATATTTTGCAGTTGCTATAAGCTTATGGTCTTCTACCAAGTTTGTTCAAATGGTGGCCTATAGGTCATATTTGGCCCCACCCCGGGGGGTCAGTTTTACTTAGGCTTGTATAGGCAGAAGCTGTTTTTATTTATTTTTTAGTTTTTAATTTGATTTTTTTTTTTTTTTTTTTCAATTGCAATTTTTTTTTAATTATTATTATTGTATTTTTTTTTAATTGTTCCAATTTTTTTTAATTTTTTTTTTTTTTTTTAATTTTTTTTTTTTTATTGATTTATTTTTTATTTATTTATTTATTTTTTTTTCTAATTTTTTTTTTTTTTTTTCTATTTTTTTTTTTTTTTTTGATTGATTTGAATTTTTTTAATTTTTTTTTAATTTTTTCATTATCTTTTTAATTACTTGACACTTACTTTAACATTTCTTGTCGGCGCTACTTATCCTAAATGCCTTGTTGAATTTCGACGAAACTTGGCAGGAAGCATCGGTAAGATGTCTAGTTGTGCATATCAGGCTTTTGTTCCAGTTCGCTGATTTTTGACGGAGTTATGGCCCTTTGACATTTTTATTTTAAATTTCTTGTCGGCGCTACTCCTTAAACGGCTTGTTGGATTTCTACGAAATTTGGCAGGAAGCTTCAGTATGATGTCTAGTTGTGCAAAGCGCGGTATATCAATGAAATCCTGGACAATTACGAAAACTAGCTAGATCTTGTTAGTAATAACAGAGTTATGGCCCTTGGTTTGTTGAAAAATGCTATATTGTATTTTTTTTTGTTAAATTTATAGGAGAAGAGAGCTATATCTAGCTATATCTATCTAAATCTATAAGAGCTGTTTTAGCCAGTAGAGCGTCCACAGGCCCTCTTGGGCCTCTTGTTTTAGTTAAAATGGTTAATTCGCAATCCGGCGTTCGCACCACTGTTGGCGTTTCACTTTTTATATTTTCTTAGCTATAACGTATCCTTATTTCAATAATATAAATCCGACCTTTACGAATTGTTTGAGGTTTTCAAATATTTTCTTAATAATTAGTTCATGTTAATCATTTAACAAACCAATCTATCATTCTTTTTATATATATATTATCCATTTTTAACTGACAGGTGAAACAAATAAGCATATGAAATTAGAAATAAATAGGTTTCAAAACACTATATTCCTTTCCAAATCCCAACACAAATTCGTACTTTGCACAGAACATTCTCAAATTGCGTAGACAATTGGTGCTTATTTTATATCAATTAACCCCCTAGCGCAATTCCGGAATCGTCCGGCATTTGAAGAATATTCTTACTTTGCGCAGAGCAGTTCTTGAAGCGTCTTACATTGCGTATAACAAATACACTATACAAAATTCCTAATTACTCACTTTTGTATCAAATGTTCTTATTTTAAATATATCTTAGAATAGTTGTGTAATACATATTATGTGTTGACCAATAGTTTGTAAAAAATATATTACTGTAAATGCTACATATTATTCAAAGGTATTTACTTAATTTACCTTTATAACAAATGAGTAAACAAATTATCTTTACATTACTTTCGTAATAATTAACGTATAAAAAAAATATACTTTTTATAAAACATGTTTTCAGATTTTCAGGTTTTACGAAGAGATTTTGTTCAAGTATTACGGCGAAAACGGAAGAATGTTGATATAGAAAGAGTGATCTTGCATCAATGTAACGCACCCGCCCATAAAGCGGCATCTACGAGTCTAGAAATTGATTTGCTTAGTTTTATGTAGTCCACTGGAGTCATGGCAGGGCTGTACGGAGGGTTTTCGACTTAATCAAAACTAAGCACTGTAGCGTTATATTATTTGTGTTGATTAGTCAATCAACGAATTTCGTTTGTGAAAGTTTTACTACATGTTTGTCCTTGACTATCCGATAAAATAACTTGATTCGTGGCTCCGTATCGACATTTTTCAGTACCTTGATTTTCTAAGAATAAGATAAAGACTGCCTTTATCAATAGCTTGTCTTGCTCTCCTGAATGAATGGGACAACTATATCCCATGAACGAAACTGTTAGTTGTTATGTGTTTGTATTCGAGTATGTCCATGCATATGTACATACATGTATGTAAGTTAAGACTTTATGCAAATAAAATAGAATAAGGTAACAAATCTATTGTTATATATATATTATATAACCACCACGAAATAAGTGTGTCAACTGAGATTATGGAGGTATCAGAAATATCGGCTAGTTCAAATAGAAATATTAAAATAGTAACAGAAGTAGAACTATTTACCGAGCACGTTGTGTCATGTGTCTAGACCAGGCAAGTAGAGTAACTATGACAGGAGGACAAGGTAATCGAAATAGACTTTCACAAAGCCGTGGTGGAAAGTCGGACTAGTTTTCGAACAACAGTCAATCCCCGAATAATGAGAAAACTTTGAATGCGGAAACCCTCAGTGGGATGGAGTTAGTTAGGCAGGGAGGTCATATGAACGTAAAATGTAGATGATTATGTAATTCATGATTCAGTTTAATTACGATGATAATTATGCTAATGTTAACATTTTCCAATAATGGTAATCTAGTCACGATGTCTTTGTTGTATCCACACAGGTCTTATGATCTATGGACATTCATGTATGCCATGAGTTACTGTAATAGTATGCATACTAGTGGTTAGTGATCAATACTATCGGTTTTAAATGACTTACCCAAAGCAAACAAGCGATTCTTCGTCCATTTAAGGCACACTTCATTTCTATTTTCGTTGCCGTCTGAATATGTCCTAAGCTTCACTAATCAACAGTAGTGAGTATCATGTATTCCCAAATGCACAATTCACTTGACATCTGTTTAGCAACAATATAAGTTTATATATTGTCTTGTTCCGCCAAAATAAATTGAAAGCAATTCAATTATCCAAATATATTTAAATATGAACCCTTATGAATACGTTTTGAATAAGCTGTGAATATATTTTGAATTTCATTGTAGTTAACTTAAAGGCAAACCACTTTATCCGACCTACAATAGTTTTGCACTCAAACGTCACTAAAATGTATGAATTGATCTTCATAATCTTTGCAAAATACAATTTAAAATCATGAGGATACTTAATATTTATAAATGATAGATATCAGCTACAAGTATATCGGAAACATAGCCCGTTTACACGACTAATCAAATACATGTATCAGTAAACAATAGCAAAACATCCTAATGAACCTGAATCAAACTCGAATGTAATATGCATGTACTGTAGATTTAGCCAGGAAACCTGAAATGTGAGTAAATATGTATATATTTAAAGAGTAGATGTAGCTAAGGACGTATGTTTATTAGGAGTTTATGCCTCAAGGCGTTATTTGGTCAGATATGTCATTAATTAACACTGGGAAATGAATGTTTTGACCCACTTTTAAGGGATCACGGCACGGTTTTTAAGGGTCGCGGTCAGATCAAGGATCTATCTACCACCGCTGTGCCTACCCTACGGGATAAACTTCTTGTCGGGTTCGGGCTCACAGGTAGAGCGACCGGTTTGGGGTCTATGGGGAATTAGCTGACTGGAGCCCAAATGCTATCCCGCACGGATTGGACAGGCGGTCAGGGGTCCGTTCTACTTTGATTGTTTAAGTAGAACGTATGGGTATGAAAATACCAAATAGTCCATCTCAGATTTCCACTAATTTTTAATAATGATTTACACCAAAGTTCCAATAAAGTTTGTTGAGTAAAATGTTCAAATATAACAATTGATATAAATGTAAATTATTCTAATGTTTCAATGTTAATTAATAAATAATAGTGTCACTTCCCTTTCTCCTAGCTTTCCACTGTCCACAGTTTATTCCTAAAACATTATGTATTAAATTCCTAAATAGAGAGGTTCCTTTCCAAGTTCAATTATTAAGTTTAACACAAGAAAGCTGTACTGGCTATAACATTTAGCTCAGCACTTCAAGACTAGATCAAGACTATATCAATACTATATGAAGACTATTTCCAGACTAATTCCAGACTAACTGAAGACTATTTCCAGACTATTTAAAAACTGTTTTAAGACTATTTTTTGGTGAAGTTTCTTTAAGCTTATATACAACATTTTCAAAGTTCTTAATATGGCATGAGATTAATATGATATCTGTTGAACAAACACATGGCTTTTCGTTGTAAGAAAAGTAATCAAACTTAATTGAGTAATGTCTGATTTCACAAGCTTAAGTTTGACCAAAACAACAAACACATTGAGTGACAGTTTTCAAACATATGGTCTAAGTAAAAAGTGTTAAGATATGACCAAACTTAATCATCAAGCTAATGGCTTGAGCTGATTATTTCAAACAATGAGTTACAAACAATACTGACTTCAATTCACATGTAGGGAAGTGACCAATTGGACTAATTAATAATTTTACAAAATAATAAGCTTCAGTTAAATACTTCCTGAAATGTTAAATAATAATCTTACAAAATAATAAGCTTCAGTTAAATACTTCCTGAAATGTTAAAACATACATTTAATAAAACAATATTTTCTTTTTCACAATCTCACACACATACACTCATTTTTAAATTATGTACATTGCCTTTTCTATTTTTATTTTATTTTTCTATTTTTAATTCTAAATAAAAGTTGGGCAGAAAATGTCACGCGGTGACATATCTATGGCATAATGCGGACACCGCTGACCTGCCCATTGAATCACGTGACTCCTCCATTGGATCACGTGACTCCTCGTGAGTTTTGTTCAAAAACAAAATGGAATGCATAAAAACAAACAAAAATGCTACTCTGCCAAGGTCATAATAAATATTTGTTAGGATGACAGGGTTCTCCCCCAGGACTTTTATCAGGTGCTGGCACAAACAGCACAGTTTGGGGTATGGGATGGTGGCGATTTCGAGGGGTTGGTCGGGAGGGGTAGCCCCCAGTGTTGTTATTTTTTCTATACTTTGGGAAAATAACCCATACATGTACGTTACAATTGGGAATTTTAGCGAGATTTTTCATAAAATTGCGGGGTGGGGGTGAAATAATTGTAAAACATTCATTTAATAACAATGATGACTGTTTTCAGTACACTAAAGCCAACAGAGGCATTTAAAAGTGTTCGTTCTCAATACTGTCACTTATTTGCTCGTCATTGTACAATAAAGTACAGGGTGTCTTTGCGTTTGTCAGTATCATAGCCCTAACAAAAAAGTCGTTATATTTTCCAGTTGTCGTATTGGTCGGCAGTTTTTTTTCTATGTCCCCCAGTCTGTCATTTAAATTTTCATATTTTTTGTCTCTTATTTGAATGGCAGTATGTTGTGTCACTTTGTCATTTTTTTTTCTCATGTCTGTCAAAATCTTTTGCGTTTTTTCAGTCAGAATCCTATTTTTTACTTCGTCCAGAACAATAGTGGGAGTCCGCAAATATTCAGAGGTTGGATCGGTCGAGTTTTTGTGAGGAGTTAAACCGGAGAAAGTATCGCTGTACTCAGCAACTGCCAATTTATTGGTTAGAATATAATCTTCCTTCTTGTTGAAATAAATCATGCTTTATAACAGTATCCGGGAACATGTATTGTCCGAATTACTACACTACCGATGTTTGCCATCGCGATGCATCGATCTCTTTACTGCAAAATTTTTTTTTTTTATATTTCTTCTATGAATATTAATACATCCAATGTTGCATTAATTTAACAATTTTTAACAATTTATTAGTGTGTTCATGAACAATTTTTTCATCGCTGTGGCAGAAGGGAAGATCGATGGAAATTATTTCCTTGCCGGTCAAATATCCCGACAATATCATAAATCTGACGCTATTAAAGTTTGAAAACATCCCCTTTTCATTACTGTATGAGTACTGTATGAGTACTTTATTACTTTTATATTGTTTTCATATTTAATAGATTTAAAATGTAGGGAAATTTAAAATAAAGCATAACTATGTCTGTAATTAATGAACAAAAAGATAGAAATCGAATGGATTGCCGTGAAATACCAAAAAAAAGAAGAGTTAAGAGTCGCAGCCATTTGTATGAGTCGGTCGGAGCTTAAACAAACATTTTTAAGGATGGCCTTATAATCTGCATACACAGGATTCAAGACACAACATTGTAATCTGCATACACAACATTCAAGACACAACATTGTAAATACACAACATTCAAGCCACAACATTGTAATCTGCATACACAACATTCAAGCCACAACATTGTAATCTGCATACGAGGGAGGATCCAGAATAACGTAGACTTTTGATACTGCTTGTGCATAGATGTAGTTATTATAATGAAATATATATGTAAATAAATCGGAACGCGCCAAATTTTGCGACGTCGTACCAAAGATATAGAGCGACGTCATATCCAAATTGGACGTTGGATATTGAAATAAACAACATTCAAATCGCGGTGACACCAACGTTAATTAAGACAAAATGTCGTCGTCGGACCGACTCGAAATTTGGACATTAATTAAGTTCTGATAGGATCTAGGAAACACGCCTACGCAGACGTATGCTTTGATCAAGCAGACGCCGAGAAAAGATTCTGTGAGTAGAGCGCTTGTTTTCAAGTGGCATAAGAGATTTTCGGAAGGCCTAGAAAGCATTGAAGAACAAGAAGGGCGAGGAAGAAAACGAAAATATGGCGTGAAGATGGTGACGTCAATCCGCGACGTGCTTGACGACGATAGACGGTTGACGGTCAGGCGGCTTTGCGAGATGTTTGACCTGGGATACGGCACTGTACATCGCATATTAACAGACAATTTGAAGATGTCAAAGGTAATTATGTGAATATTTTGAGAAGAAATGAGAACGCGTTTTGCGTGCCAAAACGTTGAGTGCCTAACGACGTCACTCCATTTCGGTCGGCGTGCCCCGGGTTGCCGACACTGACTCATTTCAAACCTCTGTCATTTTTACCAGAAAAGAGTTATGTGACTGAATTTTTTTTATATAAATGCCGGATAGATTCAGGTTTATGTTTATTAACTTTTTATATGATATATTTAAATGTATAAAAAATATGCGAAAAGTCTACGTTATTTTGGATCCTCCCTCGTACACACCATTCAAGTCACTGCATTGTAATCTGCATACACACCATTCAAGCCACAAAATTGTAATCTGCATACACACCATTCAAGTCACTGCATTGTAATCTGCATACACACCATTCAAGTCACTGCATTGTAATCTGCATACACACCATTCAAGTCTCTACATTGTAATCTGCATACACACCATTCAAGTCACTACATTGTAATCTGCATACACACCATTCAAGTTACTACATTGTACACTGCATACACACCATTCAAGTCACTACATTGTAATCTGAATACACACCATTCAAGTCACTACATTGTTATCTGCATACACACCATTCAAGTCACTACATTGTAATCTGCATACACACCATTCAAGTCACTACATTGTAATCTGCATAACAACATTCAAGTCACAACATTGTAATCTGCGTACACACCATTCAAGTCACAACATTGTAATCTGCATACACACCACTCAAGTCAAACGTTGTAATCTGCATACACACCATTCAAGTCACAACACTGTAATCTGCATACACACCATTCAAGTCACTACATTGTAATCTACATAACAACATTCAAGTCACAACATTGTAATATGCGTACACACCATTCAAGTCATAACATTGTAATCTGCATACACACCACTCAAGTCAAACGTTGTAATCTGCATACACACCATTCAAGTCACAACACTGTAATCTGCATACACACCATTCAAGTCACTACATTGTAATCTGCATAACAACATTTAAGTCACATTGTAATCTGCATACACACCATTCAAGTCACAACATTGTAATCTGCATACACACCATTCAAGTCACAACATTATAATCTGCATAACACCATCAAGTCACAGTATTGTAATCTGCATACACACCATTCAAGCAACTGAGTTATAATCGGCATACACAACATTTTAATCTGCGTACACACCATTCAAGTCACAACATTGTAATCTGCATACACAACATTATAATCTGCATAACACCATCCAAGCCACTACATTGTAATCTGCATACACACCATTCAAGTCTCTACTTTGTTATCTGCATACACACCGTCCAAGTGACTGCATTGTTATCTGCATACACACCGTCCAAGTCACTACATTGTTATCTGCATACACACCGTCCAAATTACTACATTGTTATCTGAATACACACCGTCCCAAGTCACTACATTGTTATAAATTGGCATACACACCTTCCAAGTCACTACTTTGTTATCTGCATACATACCGTCTAAGTCACTATATTGTTATCTGCATACACACCATTCAAGTCACTACATTGTCAATTCCCAAAGTTTGGGAACATAACCAATACCGTTACAATTGGGAATTTTAGTGCGATTTTTCATGAAATTGGGGGAAAAAATATTTATAAAACATTCATTTAATAACAATGATATCTGTATCTATAAACTGTTTTCAGTACACTAAAGCCAACAGAGGCATTTAAAGTGTTTTGTTCTCAATACTGTCACTTATTTGCTCGTCATTGTACAATACAGTACAAGGTGTCTTTGCATTTGTCTGTATCATAGCCCTAGCAAAAAAGTCGTTGTGTTATCATATTTCCAGTTGTCGTATATGGTCGGCAGTGTTTTTTCTATGTCCCACAGTCTGTCATTTTATTTGAATGGAAGTATGTCGTGTCACTTTGTCATATATATTTTTTCTCATGTCTGTCAGAATCTTTTGCGTTTTTTCAGTTAGAATCCTATTTTTTACTTCGTCCAGAACAAAAGTGGGAGTCCGCAAATATTCGGAGGTTGGATCGGTCGAGTTTTTGTGATGATCCAAACCGGAGAAAGTACCACTGTACTCAGCAATTGCCAATTTATTGGTTATAATATAATCTTCCTTCTTGATGAAATAAATCATGCTTAATAACAGTATCCGGGAACAGGTATTGTCCGAATTACTACACTACAGATGTTTGCCTTCGCGATGCATCGATCTCTTTACTGCAAAAGACAATATTTTTATATTTCGCCTATGAATATTAATACATCCAATGTTACATTAATTTAACATGTTTTAACAGCTTCCGTTAACGGGCGTACGGCCGTAAATTACATCCAAAAATCGTAGTTTTACGGCGAAAATTAACATGAAAGGCGTACAGGGTACTTCCAAAAACTTCAAAGTACGCCGCGATTCTTTACTACGGACATCGGACGTCCCATAATCTGTAAATTATCGATTATAGGCCCCTCCCATCTAAACATAACAAGTTGTAAAGCAATTTAAACTCAGTGGAGCCTGTAATTGACAGGTAAAACCGGTTTTTATCAGGGGTCACACGCATGGCTGGTGGGAGGAGAGAGAGAGTTAATTAGATAATTGGCCTAGCCACGCATTTCACAAAATGAAAGTAGCAGTATAATCTCGATGCCAAATTGCTTAATTTATATTCATTAACCACAAAGTTGAAACTCCTTACACAAACAGATTATACTTTTTAGGCTATTTCTTTTATATCTTTGTGTCATTTTTCTATGTATTTATCAAAGCTACAAATAGGAACGAAGTACTGATAGACAAACACTATTTAATAATCTCTAACCTAGGGGAAAGAACTCTTCGCGAATGGAGACTAAACACGGAAATGAAATTATCACTGGCAAAAACAATCGATTGCTTTGATAATAAATTAAAGAATATGTTACATTTATTCCTACACTTGACAGTTTTACATACCTTTCATTAATGTATGCCAATTTAAAAGCTTTCCTGGACTGATAAATTGAAAACTGTTTGCAAAATGTAATTCACTGTATAAAAATTGTGGGTGGGGTATGGCACGCAAAGGCAAATTAAGTGTTTTTAGTTTGAAACCGTTTATATAATGATGTCATCAAATATTTCCTTTTATAAACATATAGATGATTATAAATATCCTTTTTTTCTTTTTAACAATTTAGATGTGTTGTTTCCGAGCACCACGCGGAATCACTGACTCAAAGACTGAGTATGAATGCCATGCCCAAACACTGGAACTTCCTAAATTTTCCCCATGAACTTCCAAATTTGATACACAGGAAGTTCGAACTTCCTCAATTTGAACCTTAGTGGACCCTGTTTATTAGTGTGTTCATGAAAAAAAATTTCATCGCTGTGGAAGAAGGGAAGCTTGATGGAAATTATTTCCTGGCTGGTCAAATATCCCGACAATATTATAAATATGACGTAAGGCCAAACAAAGAAATACCTGTGTCTCCGGTGGCCCGACCGACCCTATTTTTAACGGGCCGACCCTATAAACCAAAACTTTTTATGAAAAAAAAAAAAATTGTTCTGAACAATGATTTATCACAATATAATGAGATAAACTGACATCACAGAGCAACTTTCAGCTGTATCACCAACTTGTATGGGGTTTATGAGTTAAATACCAGGTTGTTTTTTTTACAAATAGGGGAAGGCGCCCAGACCCTTTCAGAGGGGAAAAAAACGCGCAATTTTTTCGATTTAGGGGGAAAATGGTTGTGCGACATCGCTGATAAAAGTTCACAAAATATACCGGAAACCACAAAAGTTACTTCCCTTGTTATTAATCATTGTCGTAAAGGTAAACCGTAATGTGTTCTACGATAAACAATTGCGAAGCGTCGAAGGCGATTTATCGTTTTTTTCGTCCATGATTTATTAGTCTTTAAATTAAAGGGGAACTTTCTGTAGAGGGGAATTTTTAACCTAAAATGTAGGTTCCCCAGATAGGGGAAGACGCGGGTATCCGGCGTCAGTCATATAGTAAAAAAACAAACCTGAATACATGTAGAATTTCACAATATCTTGTTCCAAAAAAAAAAGAAAATGCCTTCCTTCCGACCCTATCTTTTTAGAGCATGCAATAGGAAACACACGTATTTTTAGCTCTACTGGCCAAGGGCCAGCAGAGCTTATGGGATGGTGTGTTGTCCGTCTTCCGTTGTCCGTCCGTCGTCCTTCAACTTTTCTTGTGTACACTCTAGAGGCCACATTTCTGATGCAATCATCATGAAACTTTGTCAGAATATTTGTCTCAATGAAATCTCGGTCAAGTTTAAAAATGGGTTATGTGGGTTCAAAAACTAGGTCACTAGGACAAATACTTGAAAAAAACTTGTGTACACTCTAGAGGTCATATTTGTTACCCAATCTTGATGAAACTTTGTCAAATTGTTTATCTTAATTATATCTTGATCAAGTTTGGAAATGGGTCACATGAAGTTAAAAACTAGGTCACTAGGTCAAATATTGGAAAAACCTTGTGTACACTATAGAGGCCATATTTTTGACCCGAGCTTGATGCAACTTTGTCAGAATGTTTGTCTTAATTATAGTTTGGTCAAGTTTGAAAATGGGTCACATGGGATTAAAAACTAGGTCACTAGGTCAAATACTTGAAAAACCTTGTGTACACTCTAGAAGCCGTATTTCTGACCCAATCTTGATGAAACGTTGTCAAAATGTTTGTCTTAATTATATCTTGGTAAAGTTGAAAAATGGGTCACATGGTATTAAAAACTAGGTCACTAGGTCAAACTTTGGAAAAACCGTGTGTACACTCTAGAGGCCATATTTTTGACCCGATCTTGATGCAATTTTGTCAGGAATATTTGTCTCAATTATAGCTTGCTAAAATTCGAAAATGGGTCACACAGGGTCAAAAAACTAGGTCACTAGGTCAAATACTTGAAAAACCTTGTGTACACTCTATACGCCCATATTTCTGACCCGATCTTGATGAAACTTTGTCGAAATGTTGTCTTAATTATATTTTGGGTCAAGTTCGAAAATGGGTCCCCATGGGGTCAAAAAACTAGGTCACTAGGTCAAATACTTGAAAAACCTTGTGTACACTCTAGGACGCCATATTTTTTTTTCATTCGATCTTTACCCAAACTTTACCAGATTGTTAAGTCCAATAACAGTTCGGTAATTTTTTTATTTTTTTTAAGTTTTGTTTTATTATCTCTACTGGCCAAGTTCGAAAACCAGCCAGATCGGACCCAGTAACGGCGGAGTTATGGCTCTTGATTTAGAAATGCTATATTCTGCCTCTTTAAGGACGATAGGTCCACTCGCTTCATTGATGTTATAAAGAGCCATATTAGCCAGTAGAGCATCCACAGGCCCTCTTGGGGCCCTCTTGTTTTGTTTGGGCCCAATTAAAGTTTGAGGTCGGTCGGAGCTTTAAAACAAACATTTTTAAGGATGGCCTTATAATCTCCATACACACCATTCAAGCCACAAACATTGTAATCTGCATACACACCATTCAACTCCACTACATTGTAATCTACATACACACCATTCAAGTCACAACATTGTAATCTGCATACATGTACACACCATTCAAGCCACAACATTGTAATCTGCATACACACCATTCAAGTCACTACATTGGTAATCTGCATACACACCCAATCCATTCAAGTCACTACATTGTAATCTGCGTACACACCATTCAAGTCATTACATTGTAATCTACATACACACCATTCAAGTCACAACACTGTAATCTGCATACACACCATTCAAGTCACTACATTGTAATCTGCATACACACCATTCAAGTCACAACATTGTAATCTGCATACACCACCATTCAAGCCCACAACATTGTAATCTGCATACACACCATTCAAGTCACTACATTGTAATCTGCATACACACCATTCAAGGATAACACATTTAAAAACTTAGGGAGAAATGTTAATTTAGAAAGGAAGATATAAATATTAATCATAATTGATATATTTTTTAAGAAATCCATATGTTTGACAGGCATTATTTTACAATATTTAGGCAACATAGTAGTGCATTATGGGTCCCTTGATAGACCTTTTACAACTTTAAAACATGAACTTTATGTTGGGTGTGGTGGGGTGGGGCTGTATTTGTACAAGGGGATAGATACATGTGGGCTAATAAATTGAAATTATCACAATGGGAAATATAATTTAATTTCAAAATTGTCCTGAAAATGCAATATATATTAAATGATGTTCATGTGAAAAAAGTGATAAAAACAAGTTCCAACCCCCTCAGAAGTTTAAACTATAGAAGAATGATACGCGGGCGGAGGTATTACCTTACCCCCCCCCCCCCCCCCCCCCACCCCCCCCCCCCCCCCCCCCCCCCCCCCCCCCCCCCCCCCCCAAAGCAAAATAAAACAACAACATGCATTCATAAATTTCTGGAGAGAATGCAGATGGGAGTTAATCAGAGAATTCAGAATTTTAAGATATTAAACATTTGTTGTTAAAAGTGAAATAATGCTTTAACTTTATGCAATGCAATTTCTGTTCTTTAACTCTTCATAAATAAGTCCCCTGCGATATTGTGCTACATGTATATAGATTATTTTTAACGAATTTTGCATAGAAAAATTCCTGGGTACCATTGTTTTTTAGTTTTGGACCCATTGTTTTAAAATATGTGAGTCCCAGAGGACTCATTAAAGCAGATTTCAAAATAAATCCACTGCACACCATTCAAGTCAAACATTGTAATCTGCATACACACCATAATTCAAGTCACAAACATTGTAATCTGCATACACACCATTCAAGTCACAACATTATAATCTGCATACACACCATCCAAGTCCACTATATTGTAATCTGCATAACACCATTCAAGCCACAACATTTTAATCTGCATACACCACCATTCAAGTCACAAACATTGTAATCTGCATACACACCATTCAAGTCACAACATTATAATCTGCATACACACCATCCAAGTCACTATATTGTAATCTGCATAACACCATTCAAGCCACAAACATTTTAATCTGCATACACACCATTCAAGTCGCAACATTGTAATCTGCATACACACCCATTCAAGTCACAACCATTATAATCTGCATACACACCATCCAAGTCACTATATTGTAATCTGCATAACACCATTCAAGTCACTACATTGTAATCTGCATACACACCATTCAAGTCAAAACATTGTAATCTGCATACACACCAATCTAGTCACAACATTGTAATCTGCATACACACCATTCTAGTCACAACATTGTAATCCTGCATACACACACCATCCCAAGTCCACTATATTGTAATCTGTATAACACCATTCAAGCCACAACATTGTAATCTGCATACACACCATTCAAGTCGCAACATTGTATTCTGCCATACACACCATTCAAGCCACAACATTGTAATCTGCATACACAACATTATAATCTGCATAAAACCATCCAAGCCCACTACATTGTAATTGCCAACCACACCATTCAAGTCACGGACATTGTTATCTGCATACACCACCGTCCCAAGTCACTGCATTGTTATCTGCATACACACCGTCCCAAGTCACTACATTGTTATCTGTATACACACCGTCCCAAGTCACTACATTGTTATCGGACATACACACCGTCCAAGTCACTACATTGTTATCGGCATACACACCGTCCCCAAGTCACTACATTGTTATCTGCATACACACCGTCACAAGTCACCACATTGTTATAGATCTCAATACACACCATCCAAGTCACTACATTGTAATCTGCATACACACCCTTCAAGTCGCTACATTGTAATCGGCCACACACACCATCCAAGTCACTATACAGTTGCTGCCACGCGGATTACGACCTTTTTTGCAGCATCCCCCTCGGCCGTTTTTCAATCGAAGTCCCCAAATCCCCGCGATCGTACCGTGGATTCCCTTGCGACCTAAAAAATCGAAAGAAAGCAATCACCGCGATTCTCTGTGATAGGTTCGCGGGGGGAAATTAGAGCAGGGATCAATAAAAAAAGTAATAAAAACTGATAAATACAATTAATAAATTTCGAAAGCAATACGTATTTCAAACTTTTAATGCCTTTAATAACACGTGTTTTTTCGTTTTTGTTATCCAAAAGGTCCGCATTTCTCTCTTCCCTGGACATAAATTGGCTACCCACAATCCTTTGCAATGTGTGTACCTATTAACAAGGGCGGCACTAATAACGGGTTTATGTCACGGAATTCTTTACAATTTTTTCGGATTATTTCTGACTAAAGAAAACCATCGATGTATTAATAATGGACTAAAGAACCCATCGATGTATTAATAATCAACAGCAGAATAGTAAAATGTGTTGCAAATAACGATTAATTAAAAATATAATTCTAATTTCCAGTATAAGAACTACTAATTGAATTTTATGTTCAGTCCACCGCGAAAGTCGGTAATAGGAACCCGCCCATATAAACTATAGTGAATACATTATCCGGGGCATTTGAATTTTGGCAAACATGGTCGTTTTATAAAGCAAAGAAAATCACTGCAAATTGATTAAAAGATAAAT